>PVJI01021584.1:0-26835 GCA_004026765.1 Micronycteris hirsuta
TATTTTACTTTGGGAAGGTGTATTAGGGTTCTCCAGGAAAGCATGGGGATTATCTATCTATCTAATCATCTGTCATCTATCTAGCTAGCTACAACAGCTGATTTTTGAACAATGTGGGGGTTAGGGGTGCCTACCTCTTGCATAGTTGAAAATACACGTTTAACTACAAACATCCTTCCATGTACACAGATTCTCAACCTTGGAGTTGACTCTTTAAAAACATGGCTTTGAACTTTGTGGGTCAATTGAAAAAAATCCACCTCTAAGTGGACCTGTGCAATTCAAATCTGAGTTGTTCAAGGGTCGGCTGTTTATACATATGGAGAGAGAGAGAGAGAGAGAGAGAAAGAGAGATTTAGTGTATTATGAGGAATTGACTCATACAATTATGAAGACAGAGAAGTTCCAGAAACTTCTGTCTATAAGCTGGAGCCTTGGGAAAGCCAGTGTTGTAGTTCAGTCCAAGCTCAAAAGGGTGAGAACCAGAGGAACAGCTGGTGTGAGCTCTAGTCCAAGCGCAAAGGCCTGAGAACAGGGGGCTGACGGTACAAGATCCCATCTGAGGGGAGGGGAAGACCGATGCCCCAGCTCAGACAGAGAGGCAAAGAGAGGCAGTTCTCCCTTCTTCCTTTTTGTTTTTTGGGTCCACATCAGATGGCACGAGGCCCACCCACATTGCGGGGGGCAGTCAGCTTTAGTCAGTCTGATCTCTTCTGAAAACACCCTCACAGACACACAGGACGTGGTGTTTAACCAGGTATCCGGTGTCCTGGGACTCAGTTGCATCGACACAGAACATTAACCATCACAGGTGAGATTCCTACCGCTGGCAGTAACAAAATGTAGGGAGGGGATTCCTTGGTTAATAGAGGTCCCACGTATGAGTTTTGAGGATCAAGTACAGGCTCAGAAACCAGAAGTTAACTCTGATGTCTGAGCCTTTGCTTGTGCCTTTCCCCTCACTGATGCATTTCCTGATGTTCACCTGTGATCTTGGACTTGTGGTAGGATGGCTTCTCTTGCCTTCATGTGGACGGCACCTTAGCCCCTAAAATGCAGTCCCACACAGCTGGCTTAGGCTGGGTAGTGCTGTTGCAGGCCATATTTTTCAGTTGGACTTCGTGCCTAGTACATATTTATGGCAATTTTTCATAAACACTTATTCTTTTATTTATTTTTATTTATTTTTAAAATTGGGATAACATTGTTGTGTAACATTATATAGGTTGGGGTGTGCAACATTATAATTCAACATCTTGTGCACACTACATTGTGCCCACCCCTGAAAGCCTAGTTTTCTTCTTCTTTTATTTGAAGTGGTTGTTATTGGACACTCTCAAAGGGCAGATCTGTTGGGTAATTTTGTAGCTCTCTAGTTAATATGACTAGTTCTTCTGCGATAAGAACCATTTTTTTCTAGGGCCCTCACACATATTCTCTGTGCCCCTCTTCATACCGCAAGTAGTGATTTTTTTTAAAAAAAAGTAAACTGTGATTTTTTGGCTTATTATGAAAATACAAGCTTAACTCAGAGTTTATCTGAGATACAATTCAAATCCTGCCTTCACAATTTTACAAGGAGCAATTCCTGTATTTCCCTGCCTGGTGGGGCGGTTGGAACTCAGCTCGGTGAGAGGAACTGCTTCCTTCACAGCGTGGGGGGGTCTTCCTTTTCTACTGTGATCTCCGATCGTGTCTGGTTAGTTTAGACAGTGTGGGGGTCTTGCTTTTTCTATCCTGATCTCCAATTATGTCTGGTTAGTTTAGACAGTGTGGGGGTCTTGCTTTTCTACTGTGATCTCTGGTCGTGTCTGGTTAGACCTGTGTAAAGTTTTAAAAAAGTGACAAGAGTTAAGACTCACTTTTCTTTAAAATTAAAAAAAATTGTTTATCTAATTTTAACAATTTCAGTTTTATTCAGGTATAATTGGTGAATAAAATTGTAAGATGTTTAAAGTGGTGATTTGATATACATACACATTGTGGAAGGATTCCTTTCATCTAGTTAATGAACACATCCATCACTGTACAGATTGCTCTTTCTTTTCGGGGGTGGCCAGAGTATTTATTCTGTTAGAAAATTTGAATTACGTAATGCAGCGTATAACTACTGTCACCATGCTTTGCATTAGATCCATGTTTTAAAATTAGAGGACCTTGTTTATCTTATAGGTGAAAGTTTGTACGCTGCCAACCTCTCTCGGTTTCCCCCCCACCAGCCGTCGATGACCACTCTTCTCTCTCTCTCTCCTTCAGATTCCAACAATAAGTGGCACCAGGCAGCATCTGGCTTCCTGTCTGACTTAGTTCACTGAGCATAGTGCCCTCTAGGTCCATCCATGTTGTCGGAAATGACAGGATTTTCCTCTTTTTCATGGCTGAATAATATTCCACTACCACCTGACCTCTGTCCGTGTGCCTGTTGTGGACACTTGCTGTCCCCGTGTCTGGACTTGTGAGCAATGAGATGAACACGGGTGTGCTGGTAGCTCTTTGATTTCCTGTTTGCAGTTCCTTTGACATACACTCAGAAGTGCTATTTCTGGGTCATAAGGCAGTACCATTTTTAATTTTTTGAGGAAATCATACTGCTTTCCACAGTGGCTGCACCAGTCTGCATTCCCACCAACAGTGCAAAAGGGTCCTTGCCAGCACTGGTTGTTTGTCGATTTATTGTTGACAGCCATTCTGACATGTGTGAGGTGACAGCTCACCGTGGTTTTGATTTTTATTTTTCTGATTAACGGTGTTGAGCATCTTTTAATTTACCTGTTGGCCATTTGTATGTCTTCTTTGAAAAAATGTCTATTCAGTTCCTCTGCCCACTTTTAAATGGGATTGTTTGTATTTTTGCTAATTGATTTATATGAAGAATTGCTTTTCAATATGCAGTGAGGCCAAAATTGACACCTCATTTAATCATAATCACGGATACAAACTGACCCATGCCTGGGTCACTGTTCACTTATATTAGACAAGTTAGTTCCTGTTTATCTTAAGGCACAGACCCTCCTTGTTTATGTCTCTGGGCTCCTTCAAGGACCTTCCTCTGTTCCTCTCTGCTCCCCTCTCTTTCTTCCCATCTATCAAAACCCTCAAAACAAAACCCCACAAATACAGAAAGCATGCCCCGTCCCCCACCTGCAAAAGTAACCTCCACAGATCAGTTTGCATCTTCTTTCTAAAGTGATCGTTATGCTGAGGGCCTGACAAGCTCTAGGCTTTGAAAGTTTATATAAAGATGAAAGTAATGAGCCTGAAATATGGAGCATTCCCCTTCCCACCCCCAAATCTCACTTTGCGACCCGGACTGATCTGAAGGGTTAATGAGCTGTTCCAGACTTTGGATTGGACACGCTGCTTCCTGCAGCTTTGGCTGGGTGTCGGAGCATTGCTCCTTTGCGAGGGTTGCAACAGGGTGAGGGTGCCGACAATGTGGAGGAGGCTGCGGTTGGCAGACATTTGTAGACCAATGGGCTGTGTTAGGTTTAACAACAGCAAAGCTGAGTCCTAGAGTCCACCATGCCCAGTGGGTTCAGGCCAGTTGAAGGTCAGGTGTACTTTGGTCCATTTCACCAGAATTTTCTGGCGTACTTGTGGACAAGTCTTCACTGGAGCTCTGTTTCTCTAGGAGTATTTTGCTTTCCAAAGAAGGCTCCAAAGGTTGACTGGTGCACGCTGGAAGACTGAGGCGAGTCCATCTGATCTGGCAGCTTGCTGGAGTGCCCACGTCTCCTGTATGGATGTGGTGCAGCGGAAATAGCGCCAGACGAAGAGTCAAGGACCTGGCTTGCTCCCTAGGTATGTGACCTTGCGTAATTGGCCCATCCCTAAAATGATGAACTCAGACTAGTAAATGACATTTAGCCTGGGCTCTAAGATGCTCACAGATCTTACACAGTGTCTCTCTCCACTTCTGCTTGGTGCTTTTAACTGGCCAGTCTCCTTGCTCAAGAGTCATCACAAACTGGTATGTTCCATGTTCCAGGAACACCTGTGTCTCCCTCCCCTCACCCCATCCCATGCACACCGACTGGTTTATCTGCCAGGAAACAAGGGGCTTCTTAAATTGTTTGTCTGAATGGGTTCTGTGTAAATGAGTGTAAACTCAGAAGGACCACCGATTCATAGATCTTCCTGGGGACAGGTCGTCTGCATAGATAACTCAAGTGCCCAATACAAATGTGTTGAAATGATGTGCGTGCAATTTGCCTCGTCAGTCAAAGCTAGTTACTTCTGTCCGAATCGCTGGCAAGTTTTGCTAGTTAAAGGAGGCTAGTCTGCCATGTTAGTTTCCTAGCAAATCTATTCTTCATGGAGAATCTGGGTAAATAGTATAAAAAATACTGAAAAAGGAAAGGTTAAGACACCCAAACCGCCCCCCAAAATGCTGTCAGACCGACTGTGCTTTAAAAGCTTACTTTGATACTACTGGAATTCATTTTTAATTTTTAAAGAAGTGTAGTGTTGCTCTGGCTGGGGAGCTCAGTTGGTTGGAGTCTTATCCCAGTGTACCGGGGTTGCAGGTTTGATCCCCAGTCAGGGTACAAAAAATAATCAACCAAGAATGCATGAATAAGTTGAAAAATGGATCAATATTTCCCTCTCTCTAAAATCAAAAGAAAAAAAGAATAGTGTTTTCAGTGATGCAAACAAAAGAAGAAAAGGAAGGAAGGAAGGAAAGAGGAAGGAAGGCAGGGAGGGAAGCCAGGGTTTTGGATTCTGCCTCCCAGGAGTGGGGTGCCTCAGACATAGTTCACAGAATTCAAACACAAGAACATAGTCATAAAAGTATTTTAGAAAATGGCAAACTTACTTTTTCCTCTTAAAAAAATTCTAAAAAGTCAAAAGTATTCAACATAGCACTAACCCTATTTGCAGATAATGTTTTACTGACATCGGTATTTAAACATTATGTTATAAGGCAGCTTTTTAAAAGATTTGTAACAGCAGCCAAGTTCACACTTACCATGTTCCAGGGCCTGAGCTAAGAATTTTATATGCATTATTGCACTTAATTCTCCCAGTCTGCCAGTATGGCAGGTACTGTTATTTTTATAGATCAGGAAACTGAAGCTCAGTTGTATGTCTAGAGAGCTGAGAGCTAGAACTTGAATCTAGGTCTCTGTGATTCTGAGGACTATGTTGCTAGCCCGCCATCACGATTATTCATTGAACACGAATTGGCACTTCCCCACCAAAGCTTTTCTCTGGCAGACTTTTCATAATCTGCTGCACACACTGTGCTCTGCAGATCCACCTGCTTACCTTCTCCTGGAGGCAGAGCTGCCCTCACTTTCAGGAAGGAATGGTAGGACCCAGGATTTGAGGGGCAACTGCAGAGAACCCAAGGGAGAGAGAATAGACTGAGAAGTAAGAAGGGAATTGCCATGTGCTTATAAAGTGAATGAGTCCTGGAGATATACTTAATGCACAGCATGGAGACTGTAGCTAATGGTATTCTATTACGTATTTGAAAGTTGCTAAGAAATTAGATCTTAAAAGCTCTCATACACACACACAATGTAACTACATGTGGTAATGGATGTTAACTAACCTTACTGTGGTAATCATTTTGCAACGTATACAAATATCAAATCATTTGTTGTACACCTAAAATCAATACAATGTTATTTGTCGATTATTGCCAAGGAGCATTGAGGTCCAATACCCTTGTGTTAGGAAGACGAGCGTGCGTGTTTGGTAGTAGGTGTTGCCAGCAGCTGCCTCTCACTGGCTATGGCCCCGCTGAGATCTTTGGAGTGACTCTGGCCACCACCTTTTTGAACAGCTTACTCCTAGAGTTAACTACCCAACACTGCAGTTTCTGCCTGCCAGAATCTCTCCCTCTTTCTCTTCCTTTTTTCTTGCTCATCTCACAGAAGAAAAGGAGTGGATAGAAAGTCTCTAACGCCAAGAAGCATATACTTCAAGTACTTGAAGTATAGAATTTTCGGTGCCCTTTAAAAAGAAAAGTCGAATATTTCTGAATTCCTTTTCAGGTTAGGAATTGATGGAAATATTTTGGACATTATACATAACTAGTTAAATTCCTTTAGCATTCCTTAGCAATCAGGAAGTTTTATAGACATCTCAGGAAGTTTTTTTGGCAGGTATTTCCTCATATGTGTGGTATGGAGCAGAAATTTGCACTAAGTTTAAATAAAGGTTTCAAACTGAGACGCTAGTATCATGACAGGTAGTTTGCATATAAACAAGTGTTACACTTTTAAAGCATTCCACTTTATTTTTTTTTAAAGCAAGTGGTTTGACAGCATCTGATTTTGTTTAAAAAATTTAAATTATAAATAAAAAAATTCAGTAAAACAAACTTGGAAGTACAAAAAGTATAAAGAGCCAGAAATTAAAGACCTTAAATCCTACCTCAGAGAGGCAATCATTATTAACATTTCTTTCCAATCTTTTTTCTCTTCATGTTTTAGGAAGTTGCTATGATACAGGGTAGGCCTGGTTTTGATATGATAACAAGCACCTCCGAATTTCAATCTTGTAAAGCCACAGAGATTTGTTTCTCACTCATGCTATGAGTCCATTGTAGGTCCGCCGGAGACCCTGCCCCCGGGGTTGCTGTGCCTTCACTCAGGGCAATGACGGCCTGGAATCCTTCTGGTGACTACAGTGCAGGGGAAAGAGTTCTCCGAGTGGCTGCGTGGAGCCTGAATGCTCAGACAGGAAGCAACACGTATTACTTCTCACAGGTAACTTCTCACGTATTACTTCTCACATGGCCTTACCATTATAGCATGTAAGTTTTATTACAATACAATTACTATTAAATGATACTTTTTAAAGACTAGATTGAGTTGAATAAAACTCATAAAATTACACTTCTTTTCTTTTTTTATCATTGTTCAATTACAGTGGTCCCCATTATCCCCCCGTTACTCTTCTCTGCCCTACCCACCCACCTCCCTTCTTTTCAAATTAATCTACAGTTCAGACTTTCAACGAGTTCCCATTGGATTGCCAAGGGTTCATTTGTGTTGGTCATATTAATTATATGTACTGGGTGTTGGAAAGAAATGTTCTTTTCTCCCTTCTGTGTGCTGAGAGAACCACCAGTTTAATACTCTTGTCCTCTAGTGACTTAATTTGATTGGTGAGTTTGGAAAGAGAAACTGGATAACAGAGGGAGCTGTCCACAGGAAGTACAATCTTCTCCCCCTGCCCTCCTTGTTGGGGAGATCTGCCCTGGCCCGGTTGCGGTGACCTGCTGTCCTGGCTTGCTCAGCTGAGGGGTTTCCTGGCTTGGGAGCCCTTCAGACTAAAACCAGGAGCGTGTTTTTCTGTGGCCAGCTAGTCAAACCTGGACAATTCTGGGATTCAGGACTAGGAAATGCATTTGTTCCATGTATAAGTCACGTGCTCTACTATCGCATTTATCAGTAATACCATCCATAAAGCTGATAACGTAGTGTCCCCTCAAGACAGGTTTTGTCTCATTTCCCAGTTGGACAGAAGTCAGGCGAGTCGGAGAGATGCTATTCATGGACCTGTTCAACCTGTGCCCTGGGCCAGTGCCATCCCCACTCGCCCCTTTCCCTGTAGCCTGGCCATGGACTGACTGGGCGGCCTCCCCAGTTAATGACCCCAAATCTGAAGTTGCACTTCTCCAAGACAAACATCCCCCTGGGACCAATAAGCTTGATCTTGTTGAGGCCTAGGATCAGAGTTTATTTATCTGTTTGGCTTCTGTAGTGTAATTTTTCCAAGGCCCAGCAATGTTTAGAGAACCCGACCGTGGTGATTAAGGGAGGGTCAGATCAAAGAAGTGTAGAAGAGCAAGGGGTAGAACATAAGTGAAGGAGGGTAAGAAGGAGGATGGGCGCTGGGCAGCTCCCCCACCCTGGGGACGGCCGGTGGGGGCAGGGCAGAGCGCACAGTGTGATTCCCCAGTGTGGGCAGCACAGAGACAGTGGCTGGCTTCACTTCAGACACGGAGAACGGAGGGAAGCGGCCAAAACGCCAAGAGTCTGACTCCGGCCTTTTAGACAGAAACATTATCCCATATGCTGCCTTCTTTTACTTTTCATAAATCGCCAAATATTGCAGTTAGAGCCATGATAAAAAGAAACAAAAATCTTCTCTGAACATTTAAGTAGCTTCCAAATGTTTCATTTGCATAAACTCTTCTGCTGTGCATATTTGTAAATCTGTCATTTTTACAAAGATAGGCTCTTAAATACTTTCAAGATCTATTGTGGCTGATATTCAGCTGCTTTAGCGTGTCCGTGCAGGGTTGACAAGCACAATGTTTAACGGGCACAGCACAGGCCCTGGCCAATCAGAACGAACACTTCATTGCTGGGCTCATTCCCGCAGAGGCCCATCCCTGGGTCTCGCTCATGGCCTTCCTGGGTCTGCAGTATCCTCCAGGTCCTTTGAGGTGAAATTCATGTCCATCTTATTCAAGAAGCTTTGTCTTGCCACTCCAGTCCTCATTGGTTCTTCTCTCTTTTGAGTTCCTATAGTAATAGGACAAAAGCCCCTTTCTCAGACCCTCTTTCCTGGAGCTGGTAAGACCTCCAAGCACACTGACCCTATTTGTTTTATGACCCTTTATCCTTGGGACTAGAGAATTGCTGGAAGTGCCCTGAAGGTGCAGAGGCTCCAGGAACTCATGAAACTGGAAATGCCAGATGCCAGCGACCACCACCGACCCTGTACCCAAAGATAACATCAAGACAAGTTGCAGCCTACACAAGATCAACTGAAAAGTCCTGCTTTTCAACCAGCGTCTTACCCGATAAAAAAAGCCCTGACCCCTCAGGTCTGGGGCTGGTGCTGGTGCGCATCTCTGCACCCAGCCCTTTCCCTCCCTTGGGAAAGTAAAAATAAAACCTTTATTCTCTGCACTTCCTTCTCTTTGTGAATTCTTTCACAGCCTGCATCACCAGCCACCCTAACATTTAGTTAGCACCTTCTGTTTGGATGATATAAGCTTCCACTGCCCTGTGTTGTTTTGTCTTGTTGCATGCATGTTGATTGATTCTCCTCAACTACACCAAAAGGTCGAGAACCACTGCTTAGCCTTCTCCTAAACCCCAGAGCACTGGCATAAAGCTGAAGAAATACTGGTGTCCTAGTGTTCGTGCAAGAGTGCTCATTCTGAAAACCAGCCCTGCACATATGCAAATATGTGAATTGTACACTGCAAACTTGGAGACTGTGGTTACATGGGATGGTTTGAAATTAAAACTTAATAACTAAAAGCGTGTCAGGGCGGGCAGTCATGTCCTAGGCTGGAATCTACCCAGACAAAGGTCAGTCTTTAACTTAAATGAGCCTATATGTTGTCTTTTGTCAAATTTCCTTCCAGACCCCTCAAAGCACAGGCATCGCACCAGGGGGAGACCACAGCTCCTCTCGTTGTTGTCGTCACGTTAATTGTTGACTGTTTGCTATCCTGCCCCCCATGTAAGAGAAGTATGTGTCCATCATTTTACTCTATCCAATCCCAGAGGTTCCCCCCACCCCCTGCCATTCTGCATTTTCCTCACCTCCCTAACCTGTCACCAATGGGTTTCATGTAACCCCCTTACACCTTCTCTTTTAATTGTAATGCATAAAATAAGGTGCAAAACTGCCATTTTCTGGAGCATTTTCTCAACCTGTTGAGGCTTTGCTTCCCAGCAATTGTCATCAGTTTGGGTCAAATAAACTCCTAAAAATTCTTAGAGGTTTGAAAGTTTCTTACGCTGACAATACCTTTTATGGTTCCTGCTTTTTGTATAGTATTTCTCAAAGAGTGGTGTTCTGGGGAGCTTGTTAAAATGCAGATTTGTGGGCCTTCCCGCAGAGACCCTGGGGTTGGGCCCAGGCATCTGCCTTCACCAGGCTGCCCTGATTATTTGGCTCTGGCTCCCCGGGCTTTCTTCGTCTCGAGAGGCTCTGACACTTGAGAGGTGACTGTTCGTTTACCTCCTGCTGTCCTTAGCTCTCCCCTCATCTTTCATTTTAAGATTTGCTGTCTTAAAGTGTGCCTTTATTAATATTGTTTGACATTTTGAGGCCATCAGTTTGGACTTAACCGGCTCCATCAACCTTTCATTGTCAGTCTGGCTGAGAATCAACACAAGCCTTTCCGAAGGGAAGCTCGCAGACAGTCCTGGGTCTCACTTCCTTTTCTGCAGAAGAGACTTTTCCTCATTCGAGGCTTTTTGGATCAATAGAAAAAAAGAAGAAAGAAAGGAATTCAGGCCCCCTCCTGCCTTCTTTTCGGGAAGGTGCAAATGAGGCATTAATTATTTTGTCAGGAATACAAAAGGCAGGTCTTAGTATTTCTCCCCCAGGCCAGTGCCACAGTCTGAGTTTAGGTGAGTGGTTTCTGGAGCCTCTGGGTTCTTCAAAAGCAGGTTTTAGGGTCTTCTGGCAGTTCGTGGGGTGAGGTAGCATTAGCTACCTGCATGCGTGTGCCCTCAGGTACAGAAAATGCCCACTCTGTCTCCCCAAATGGGTCTAGGCCAGGGTCCTCTGCAGATTATGAAGCCAGAGGCAACCATTGCTTCAACTGACCACGCAGTTAATATGCCATTATAGGTTGTTAGCTTTATGGCAGTGCTCTGGGGTTTAAGGGAAGGCTAGGGGTTGGTTCTTGACCTTTCGGTGTAGCTGAGGAGAAATGATCAACATGAACGAAATAGGAGAAAACAGCACAGGGCAGTGGAAGCTTACAAGGACTGTCCGGAAAAAGTCCAGCCATTGTTAATATAATGAGAACGGTTTGTGCAACAAAATAGACAGTGAAGGTGGTAGACACCATTGAGTGAGCACGTGTACTGTGTGGCCGTCACATGCAAAATGAGCGAGTGAGTAGAACAACAAGTTTGCGTCAAATTTTGCACTAAGCTTGAACACTCCCCTGCAGAAACTGCTCAGGTGATTCAGAAGGCTGCAGCTATGGGCAACTGGTGATCGGCAGCTTCATCACGACAATGTGCCCGCTCATGCAGAGTTTTTTTGTGAAACATCAAATCACCCCAGTGACTCAGCCCCCCTATAGCCCAGATTTGGCGCCCTGCGACTTCTGGCTTTTCCCAAAACTAAAATCACCTTTGAAAGGGAAGAGATTTCAGACTGTTGGTGAGATTCAGGAAAATATGATGAGGAAGTTGATGGCAATCGAAAGAACTGTGTGAGGTCCCAAGGTGCCTACTTTGAAGGGAACTGAGGTGTCATTGTCCTACGTACAATGTTTCTTGTATCTTCTTCAATAAACATCTCTAGTTTTCGTAGTACACGGCTGTATACTTTCTGGACAGACCTTGTACATCATCCAAACTATAGGTGCTGCAGGAACTCAAAAGAGAGAGGAACCAATGAGGACTGGAGTGGCAGGGCAAAGCTTCTTGGACAAGATGGACATGAACTTCATCTTGAAGGACTTTGGAGGACACTACAGACCCAGGCGGGACATGAACAAAGCTCAAGGGTGGGGCTGATGATGGCCTGTGTGGGAGTCAGCCAGGCAGCAGCAGGACCTGGGGGGGCGGGAGGCCAGGCTGAGATGACCCCTGAAAGGCAGGCAGAGAAACTAAAAACAAAACAAAACAAAACAGGAAATAGGGGCTAGTCAAATGTCTCTGAATGGGGTAAGTGACATGTTTAGAGAAAAAAGCTTTCGTGGTTTTCTGGAAATGACTTTATGACCCAGGGTTTTATTATAGTTCAACGATTTAGCAACTACCTTGCTGGCCTTTAAGCTGCTTCTTCCTCTTAGGTTTGTTCTTTCTGATTTGTAAGGTGATGATGATGATTTTTTTGAAGCGTCTGGGCATCAGCCAATCAGAAAGGTGGGTCTTTGTGTTGGAGCAGGTTCCTGAGTGTCCCTTGGCCCAGGGGTTAACCTTTTACTTGCCAGGTCATGGGAAGTGTGGGTGACTCTGGGAAGGTCAGATAAGTGGTTTTTTACTAGGCTCCCCCCAACCCCAACCATTTGGGAAATATTTAAATATTTTAATAGTTATTGCAGCCATATTAGAGAGGACTGACTGGATATCAACTTCTCATTCATACTTAAATCTCGGCAATAAGTTTCCTTCATGTGACAGCTGAAAGTAGACAACAGAAAGGCTAATTGCTATGGTCTATATCAGACCACAAGAATAAAAAGGAAATGGTGCTGTGTTAGATTTAGCCCTTGGTGGATAGTGCCTGTTTTATCTTGGTAAAAGATTTCCTGAATGTTAAGCCTTTTTCAGAAGAAGGTTGGATGGGGGATGGGAGAGGAGAGAAGAGATGGCAAGAAGAGCCCGGCACTCCTGTCTTCCAGCAGGGTACCTGGCATTCTCGCCCACCACGAGCTGCAAGCTGGAGGCCCTGTCTGCCGGCAGCCAGCCCCTTGGGAGGTCTTTGTGCTGTGAGGGCCTCTTTCAGAAGGGCTCTCAGCACCTTTCTGTGGAATAGATGAATAAGTGAACGATGAATGAGTCAAGAGAGAAGAGGGGCCCTGAAGGGAGAGCTGAGAGCCTCTGGTTCTAGCTCCAGCTTCACCATGAACCAGGAGCCAATATATCTCTCTGGGCCTCATTTCCTTGCTTCTAAAATGGAGACAGCTGCCCTGGCCAGGTGGCTGAGTTGGTTGGAGCATTGTCCGTACACCAAAAGTTTGCTGGTTCAATTCCCTGTCAGGGTACATACAGGAGGCAACCAAGCAACATTTCTCTCTCCCATCAATGTTTCTTGCTGTTTCTCTTTCTCTTCCTTCCTCTCTCTCTAAAATCAATAAACATATCCTTGAGTGAGGATTAGAACAAATGGAGACAACTATTCCTGCACTCCCCTGGGCTGTGGGATCTGATGAGATGATACCCATGCCCACCCTTGTGAGTATTAGCACTTCATGCAGAAAGCAGCATTCCTGTGCCTCTCCACTCTAATCGACTTAGTGATTTTCTCAGTGTTGTCCGGAGAACCATAGTCTAGAAGATGAGCTTGCAGTCAGCAGAGTTGCCTGTTTGTTCCTCAGCTGAGTCTTTCCTCCCATGTTGGAGTAGGTGCAGTGGGTGTCTGTGTGCTCTGAGCGGCCCCATGACTGTCCTACGGGGGCTGGTGGACCTGGGTGGGGAACAGGGGCTCCAAGGCCTAAGGGGGCTCCTGTGGCAGTTGTCACCAGTCAAATCCTGTGATTCGATGCTCTCTGTGGTCTTGAAAGCATGGATGGATACCTGAGAGAATAGACTATTGACCATGAGAGTCCTTGAGCATCTGACCACTGACAATGAACTTACATTTCTCCCAGTAAAATGGTCCCCTACAACCTGGATGAGCCAGAAGGTGGGTGGGATATTGGCTGGGCCTCCCAGCGAGGTCAAGTCATCAAACAGCCAGAACATGCTCCTGCCCAAGGGCTGGACAGGACCCAGGGCCTGGATTGCTCTGCCTTTAGTTTTCTTTACTCCCGTAATCATTTCCAGGAAGCTTTCTCCCTGACATAAGAAATATGGCCTCTATATATGGGACCTGTGCATTACCTTAGATTTTGGGGTCCTTGTGCTCTCAGCAGTGGGAAGTCTGGTTGGTGACACCCAAGCAAGGACCTATGTGAAGGCCAAGAGGGACTTGGATTTGGGACGAAAACATCCCTGTTCAAGTTCTAGCTGCAATACTCAGTGGCTGTGAATGTCAGGCAAGCCTGGCTGGCCACTGAACACTTTTTGAGCTGTAGGTTTCATGTCTTAAATGAGAATGGTAATCTTGTCCACCCCATACCTGCTCCTAGCGTTTGTTGTGAAGATCCAAGTGAGACACTGGACACTTGAGGAAGCACTTTTAAATCACGAAGAGCGGTGTAATCTCAGATCTCACTGCGACGTGACAGGAGCGCTTGGGGAGAGCAGGGGCGCCGAGCCCTCATACTCTGCTGCTGTGAGACTTTGGGGATATTGTCGGCCCCGCCGTCTCTCCAACCTCTGGGAGGGATGCTCCGAGAATGACACGCAGTCACCTGGGGCGAGAGAGAAGGGAGAGGTTTAAGCTTGGCCTTTAGACATACCCGGGTCATTTTTGTAGCCAGGCGAGGGGGTGGGGACAGCATCCTGTTCTTTTTTGTCCTTTCCAGGCTGGCCTCATTCACGTGCATATGTTTCTTGAGGGGCCTGTGTGACGGTCTGGGAGTGAGAACACAGCGAGTGGACACAGCCTTGGGGGTGAGCGGTCGTGTTCCCGTCTGGAGAAAGCTGATAGCTGCAAGGCCCACGTGGCGTACCTGCCCTTAGTCCCCTTTCTGGAAAAGGTAAAATTGCGCTACTCCCAGAATAAGCTAGAGCAGAACTGTTCCCTGGGTTGGTTCAGACTTGTGTCTCAGCTGGCACTTTTTTTTATGTGCTAGGTTGGGCCCAAATGGACTCTACCAGGTCCCCTTTCCTTTGTGTGTTTGGAAGGATATGAAATCTATGTTTGGGCCTATTAACACTCATTCATCATGAACCATTGGCAGAGATTTTTATCACAGAATGACTTCCTGCCTGGGGAGGAGGCCTCTCTGAGGCAGAGCTTGCACCCCTGCTCTGCTCTTGTCTTGCTCTGTGGCCTGGGCTAATCTGCATGTCCTTTCTGTTACCCTTATCTTTGGCCTTAAAAGATAATGTCCTTTTAATTTTAAAGGCAAAAACTAAACAGAAACTAAAACCCACTAATCTTCCAAAACAGAAAAAAAATGTGCCGTTTGAAAAGAGGAAATTGCTTTTTATTAGGTGTAAAGACCAACAAAAAAGCTCCCAACATCTCCAAAGGCCTGGGAGTTGCCATGAACTGCTGACCCCATTCCGTTAGGTTGGCAAACAGTCTCCCCAAGCCCGCCATCCAAGCAAAACATTGAACTTGACTTGTGCCATGAACAGCCTTGCTTCACATCACATCTAGAGATGTTTCTATACCTCCCGAGGGTGCTGGTGTAGTCTTGGTACATGTCCTTTGTAAGAGACATTCATTGGTAGATTCATAAAATATGCAGGCACGGACCTGGAGGGACAATAGCATAATTATGTCACTTAAGAAATAAGGAAATTGCAGCTCAGAAAGGGAGTCATTTGCTCACATGACAAGGGACTTGATTGTCATTGCCAGCTAAATGGTCCATGCGCTCTTCCACGTTCTCCAGTGCTTGGCTGGGGCTGGATGACTAGATCTGGCCAATGGGTTCTCAGCAGAAATGGACACAGCCAATATGAAGCAAACGTCTCTTGTGTTAAGCCACTGAGACTTTAGAGGCATGTAGTTATAAAGGCATAATCCAACTTACACAGATCTGACACCAACCAACTTTGCAAAGGGGTCCCAAAAGAGATGACTCTTTGAAGGTGTTGTACTATCTCATCCAAAGGGTGGTGTTTCTTATTGCCTGGGAGGCAGTATAGTACAGTAGTTTTTTTGTTTTTGTTTTTTAAGATTTTATTTATTTATTTTTAGAGAGGGGGGAGGGAAAAAGAAAGGGAGAGAGTTGCCCAGCTGGTGTAGCTCAGTGGATTGAGCGCGGGCTGGGAACCAAGGGGTCCCGGTTCGATTCCTAGTCGGGGCACATGCCTGGGTTGTGGGCCAGGTCTCCAGTGAGGGCCATGTGAGAGGCAACCATACATTGCTCTTCCTCCCTCCCTTCTCCTCTCTCAAAAAATAAATAAATAAAAAAAAAAGAAAGGGAGAGAAACAGCAATGTGTAGCTGCCTCTCCTGTGCCCCCCCACCCCTCCCACTGGGGACCTGGCCTGCAACCCAGGCATGTGCCCCAACTGGGAATTGAACTGATGGCTCTTTGGTTCATAGGCCAGCGCTCAATCCACTGAGCCACACCAGCCAGGGCAGTGCAGCAATTGCTATAGGCTTGAGAATCTGGCTGCTAGAGACCTCAGATCCACTACTAATTGTCTGTGTGATTTTTGAGCAATTTACTTAACCTCTTGTGGCTCAGTTCCTCATCTGTTATGAAGTGGGGCTATTAATAATGACGCTATCATTGACCTGTTGGGTAGATTAGATATCACAGGGAAAGCCCTTTTCCTGGTGCCCACGGCCGAGCAAGCATTCAATATACGTCCACTCCTGTTACTGACTGAGCACGTGCATTCTGTAAAAGACACTGAACTGGGCTTTTCAGAGGCTTTGGAATGAATTCACCTGAATCCTTGTCACGTGTCAGCACTCAGTAACCCAGCATCCAGATGCACATCACGTGAGACAAACCCCAGCTTACAGACATGGAAACTAGGGACCCTCTGGGTCGGGAACCCCACGTTCCAACCTCTTTCTGTGACATCGTCACCCAAGTATTCCTCACAGAGGAACCAAGTCCTGTTTAGCATTCACAAATATTTGCTTTCAGATGAAGACTGGTGTTGGAACTTAGGTTTTAACAACCAATATAAGTCGGAGATTGCAAAATACCTAAGGGTTTTGGTTGAAATGAATGAATACTCTTCTTTAGGAAAAAAATCTGACTAGAGAAAAATAATAAAACTCTGGTTCCAAGTGAATGGATCATGTACCCTGGTTTTACTGAAGGCCTAGAGATATATTTACTTACTGGGAAACATCCACCTCTCTGCTGCTGGAGTTGGTCTGGGAGGGGCGTTGGGGTCCAGGGCTTGGAAGCGCCAGGTCTGCGTACCTTCGCGTCGCTCGGGAACAGCCTGTACTCGATCTTCCAGCACTGCCCTGGCCCCCCAAGTCCATCAGAATGCCTCTTAGGAATCCCTATTTCTAACTTTAGTTATTTCCTACAGACGGAAAGGGCAGGAAAAAACAAAACGCCATCAGATAATCTCCGGGACTTAATTTCTCGAGTCGAGATCGTGAGCAGCGGAGCACTTCCCTCCGTGTCAGTCGTGCTCGGTCGCAAACTGAAAAGCAGCTCGAAAAGGAGGACCACGTTTTCTCTTTTGTGTAGGGTGATTTTAGGAAAGGTCCGGCTGTGACTGATGGTCCTCGTGGGATAATTCCTCCCCACGCCCCTCAGCAATATCCTCTGTGGCAGAAACCACCTTGTCGTCAAGCATGTTCCCGACTTGGGCATTTCCATCGGGTGAAAAACAACCTGTCTATGAGATGAGCTTTGCATGTGTCTTTCTGTCTCAGTTTTTTTCTCAGAGGTTATTTTTTAAAACTACATAAAAAAAAAATCACTGCCCTGCTTCGGAGGTTGTTAAGGAGATAAATCTGAGATGGGGAAATGTGTCAGAAAAATGTAAAAACTAGTGCTTTCCACTTTGCAGAGTGCTCTCATTTTCAGTGTCAGTTGATTTTCCTAGCATCTCTGCGTGGGGTGTTAAGCGGACGTTTTAATCCTGATTTTCCAGACAGAGGAACTGAAGCATGGAGAGCCTCAGGAACACAGGAAATCAACGGCAAAGTCAGGACCCAGACCTAATGCAACATGTGCAAGTGGTAATGGGGAACAAATAGCTCTTTGTCAAACCTCGGGGGACCTGCGGTTGATTTCCTAGCTGCCACTGATTAGCAATGTGATCTTTAACGGATCACTTGAAATTCTTGAACCGCCATTCTCCTCATTTACACAATGATGGGGCTAGATGAGTGCCCTTTAAAATTCCACACTTCTGCACTGACCAGTGTGGCGCAGTGGGTTGGGTGTCATCCTGCAAAGCAAAAGGTCACAGGTTCAATTCCCGGTCAGGGCACATGTCTGGGTTGTGAGTTTGGTCCCCTGTTGGGGTGTGTATGAGAGGCAACCGATTGATGTTTGTCTCTCACATCGATGTTTGTCTCTCACATCGATGTTTCTCTTCCTTTCTTTCTCCCTCCCTTCCCTCTCTCTAAAAATAAAGAGATAAAATCTTTAAAACCCCAAACTTCCATGGTTCTTTCCACCCTATAAAGGGGTGGCGGTGGCATGGGGGTGTGGGTTGGGGGTGGGGTGGGGAGGTACACATATGTGTTGGGAGGGATTAGAAGCACTTCTGGGGAATAACAAGATGCCTCCTGGGAGAATTTCATGCATGTAGATGTATGTAGATGTTAGGAGTCTGCCTTTTCTATCCTTTCAAGGGGCTAGGCCTCTGAGAGGTGCCCCGCATGTTAGATGTGCACAGAACTGTGTTGACCAAAAGCAGAAAGGGGAATTAATGCCTTTGTAGCTGATGGATCTCTAAATGCTGTCACAGTGGAATGCCAGGGTTGGGCGGGCGAAGGGCGCTATCAGGAGCAGGGACCCTTTAAGAAGGGAGGAAGGAAGTGTGTTGACCAGGCTGGGAGACCAACGTAGAAGAGGCCCTGCGTTCACCAGGAGGAAATCCAGAGTGAAAACAACACTCCCTTCCACATTTTCCCACAGGGGCGGCGAACACGGGCGGATTTAAACTTTTCCCTTTTAATAAGCACTAAATAACATTTCTCTTGTAGGCCAAGGTTTATCTTCCCCTGGATCTCCTGGAGCCTTTGGAAAACGTTGAGCTAGTACAACAAAGGACACAGCCCTCGGAAGATAAATGCTTGCTTTTCAATGAAGAACTGCTCTCAAGTGAAATGGTTTAATAAGAATAGCACGAAAGGGCCCAAAGAAAAGGTTTTGACTTTCGTTTTGGGTGGCGATCTGGAGTCAACACTGAGGAAGGAGATTGGCTCTGGGGTGGGGGTGCAGTGAGAAGTAACAGAGCAGAGGTGAGGACCCCTCATCAGAAGGGGTTTCTGTCAGCTGTCTATGGACTGTGGCTGTGTGAACTTGGCTGAGTCACTTCTTTCTAAGCCTCAGCTTACTCACTCAGCTGTAAAGGAAGAAACTGGAGAAACTATTCCTGTGATACAATCTTTAATTTCAATGTGGCCCCTTGAAGTGTTGCTGCTTTTGGCTGTCCCCACCCTCCCCCTGCCCCTTGATGCCTTCTCTCCAGAGCGGCATTTGACCTCCCAAAAGAGCTTCCCAGAGGAGTCTGGGTAATTCTTCCTGCACAGCTTTAAAATGGCAGCTTTTTCACCTCTGGCAGTTGAATAGGTTCTTCTTCTTCTTCTTTTTTCACTCCCACCAGAGGACATGCCCACCAACTCTAGAGAGAGGGAAAAGGAGGGAGAGAGAAGGAAAGAAACTAATGTGAGAGAGAAACATTTACTGGTTGCTTCCTACATGCGCCCCGACTGAGACATAACCCACAACCTGGGCTTGTGCCCTAATTGGGAATCAAACCTGCGACCTTTTGGTCTGTCTATAGGACAATGCTCCAACCAACTGAGTGACACTAGCCAGGGTATTTGAGTAGGCTCTTGCTTGGAGAAGGCAGTACCTGAAATCTTGGTTCATCAACCCCATTCACTAATTAACGAAATAAAACGGACTCTGGTCCACACCCTAATCCCACGGAATCCCTAAGGGTAGTCTCTGAAATCTATATATTTAAATAAATTTTGCAGCTTGGGACAAATTGCCGGGTTCTTTTCTGGTTCTTTGAGAACAAAGTTGTTATTAGCAGAGCTCCCAACATTGAAGTGAGGCAGGACTAGCCAAAAAGTGACCCCACGCCACTCACAAACCTGGCCGGACTGCTGCCCTCTTTGGGTTGACTCCTCACAACTCCTCACCACACCTGTTCTCACTGCCCTCAGTTTCTGTGCTCCTGCCTCTTGCCTGCATCTCAAGTGCCATTTGGACTTTCTAAGTTCACTCCATTTTTGCAGCCCAGCTCAAGTTCTTCTTCCTCCAAATACCATCTCTAGCAGACCACCCAGCGCAAATGTCTTGTCCTTGTCTCTTCCCCCCGAAATCCATTGTGCATGGACACACATCTTGTGTTGTGTCTTGGCAAGCTCAAGCGTGTGCGTCTCTGCCTTCTGGGGTGTGAGTGCATAGAGGGCGGGTGCCCGGGGTGCATCTTTTCCTGGCCTCCTTCTTGGTGTCCATCTGAAGGAGAAGCATTCTGACCCATGCTCTCAGGACCAGTGGACCCAGCTGCAGGACCAGGGGACAGGGTGGTGGCTGGGTAGGGACAGGGAGGCAAGTGGAGATAGGTGAGGTGAGGCACGTACCTTCAGTACTTGCAGGAGAGGACCAGGGATGCCTGCATTCTCTTCCTGGCAACTACGACGGATGCTCTCCCTTCACATGCTCCTCACAGGCGCATGGCACCTTTCTTCCCCATTCAAGGATGACGATGATGTCGTAATTTGGCTTGCCATCACTTAAAAGAAAGTGAGGGTCAGCCCTACTTATTGTAGTTTAGCACATGGGTAAGTACACTGATTCTGAGTCAGCCTAGATCCGAGCTGTCCAATGTAGTAGCCACTAGCGACAGGTGGCTGTTGAAATTTAATTAAAATTGAATACAAATTTAACATTCTGTGTTTTAGTTGCACTAATCACACCTCAAGAGCTCAGGAACTGTATGTGGTGGGTGGCCACCACATTGCATAGGGCAGTAAAGAACATTTGATCATTGTAGGAAGTCCTGTTGGGCAGCACTGGTTCAGACTGCCTGGTGCTTCAAACCCTGGCTTCTCCATCCACTTGCTGTTTGATTTTGGATAAATTATGTAGTCTTACAGTGTCTTAGCTTTTTCATTTATAAAGAGGAGAAAATAACAGTATCTATGCATAAGAATGTTGAGGTTCAAATAATATCCATGTAAAGCGAGTGGCAGAACCGAGAACTCGATGTTCGCTGTAGACAACAATAGCGTACATCACCGGCCCTTTGGATCTGAATCCTCTCTCCCCACCGTGAAGAATGGCTCTGGTGCCGAACGCTAGGTAGCCTCTCAATAGACAGTTGTTACAGGTTCAGAGTGTTAACTCTTGAGAGAAGAAAGCTCAGCTGAAAGGGAGCGAGAAGGTTACTTGGCACAGCTGGCTCTGTTGAGTCAAGACTGTGTTTTCCTCTGCGTACGTGCAGTGACTTGGATCTGCTGTCGAACCAGAGGACAGTTTGATGTTTTCACCTTTTCAAAAAGGACAGAAGTTTCCCTGATTGTGGGCTTTCAGCCAAGGGTGAGTACGTATTGACCCTCTCCATTCTCTCTCTCTCTCTTTTTTCCCACACTGAGAGCGTATTCCTTCTTAAAAGGAAGTTTGTTTTCCGTGTCCTGGAAATGTCAGGCTCCCCAGAGGGCTGAAGGGTGGACCTGTCTCAGTCAAATGTCTCTTCCTCTGATGCAGTGGGTGACCCCCCTGCTTTCTTGAATGACATCAGCCGAGCTGTAATCAAAGTACTCACATCTGACTCACCGTGCACTGTGGAGAATTGACTTCCAGCGGAGCAGGGCGGGGGTGAGATGGAGGAAATGGCCCCTGGCATGTGAATGACTTTTTGACTTTTGACTCAGACATTGTCATTGTGGTCAGGCCCCAGCATCCCCTGCTTTCTCTGAGCATCTGTACGTTTCCTTGAAGCTCCTTGACTTAATTCCTTGCCACTTGACAGTAAGCTCACCCTGGGCTTCATGGGTCCCTGCAGGACAGCTCCGTAGGTTGCATCAGAAGGGAGCTGGGATGCCAGGATACTTTGCAGGAGGTACCAAGATGCTGGTCTCTGAACTGTGAATTCTCAGCAATACACAGAAGCTGGAACACAGGAGTGGACACATTTTGGCATTTGGTGGTGACTTACCGGGGGAGACTTACTTAGCGTTTGAGGCTTCAGGAGCCAGCCTTGCATGAGGGGAGCTAACCCTGAATTGCTTTCAGGGCAGAGAAGTCAGCTGTTTCCCAGCTTCTCAGCCATCTAGTCTCCCTTGTGATTATAACTCATTGTTCCCTGAACTTCCTTTTCCATAGGACAGTGTCTCAAGGGCGGACCTGTCTCAGGCCAGGCAGAGCTTCCAGAAGCAGTCCTAGAGAGTGCTCAAACACGTGTGCTGAGATCTTCCCAGGGCTCCTTAAAGTCTGACTGATGAGTTGTCTGAGAGCCAAACCCAGCCCAACAGAAGTGAAAACTCTCTTACCACAGGGGCTCGCTCCTCGCTGAGACTGCTGATGGCTCGCCACCTCGTCCGTCACTGGGGGCTCAGCGCTCCAGGACATTTCCCCTCTTGCTTTCTAGTGTGAGGCAAGGCAGACCTCTCCACTCCAGGCTATGTTTCTTTCCAGAATTTGACTTTGGGGCAAATTTTTGTTTTTATATAATTTCAAAGTTGCAAAAATAGGACAGGGAACTTTTATGTACCCTTCTTTACTGATTCACCAACTGTTGACAATTTTCCCCATTTGCTTTTTTGCTTTATCCTCTCTCTCTCCATATATATATATATATATGTATTTTTTCCCCCTGAACTTTTCAGAGTAAATTGGAAACATTGTGCCTTTTTACTCCTCACAACTTCAGTGTGTATTTTCTAAGATTAAGGACATTCTCATACAACTATGGGGCAGTTACAAGAGAATACCTGAAGGTTTTAAAGAAAATAATCATGTCCCATTACTTTCTTGAAGATTGTATGACTGCAGACAAAACAAGTTTCCCTCAAATCTCTACATACACACACCCAGCATGAGGTTGGGAATTGTGAATGGTATCAGGAAAGTTTAAAAAATACTTCCCATTCTAGCTGGGGAAATATGGTATATAAAAGGTTAAAATCAATTAAATATTTAAAAAGAGCCCATTAATTGGTTAAATATCTTTCTTTGGGAAAAATAATTTAAAATACCCTTGAAATAATCATCAGAAAAGTTGTAAATTTAATATTAAAATAACTGTTAACTTTCTGGTTAAGCTGTATAAACTCCTTAGCTAATTATAAAATGGTAGAAAGATTTTGAGATAGTTGACAGCACAGTTTTGGTTAGATTAATTTTTATTAATTTAATCAAATTAGGGTATAGAGCAAAAAGTATTATTATTATTTTTAGTGGAAAAACTTCAATTCCAAAAGCAAAGGAAATCCATACTAAAGTTAACTTGTAATCTCTAACTACTAAGGGGTTAGCAGAGGGCCCACCATGTCTGTTAACTTGTGTGACCCTGCCCCCAGCGCAAGGACAGGCGCGCGCTAACAGATGCTGATTCATGCTGTTTAATGAAAAGCAATGGACTATCTTTGGGGACAGAGACATGGAACATAAGTCCATATCCTGGGGCAAGAGTTTTGGATCATTTATTTTCCATCTTTATTCCTAGAAGAAAAAATAATATTGTAGAATTAAAATCAGTGGAACTGTAATACCCCTTAGTTATTACTTTTTTCAACACATCTTCCTTGTTTAGTAAGAATGTGACAAAAAAGATGTGTCTGAGACAGGATGTGAACTTCCACCATGACCCACGGGCCGAGTGCCCTGGCCCTCCGGTAGGAGTGAGGATGTTCCAGAATAGGGCGTGGTCATGGTTCAGGTTCAAAGACACAATGACTGGATGCAGTACATAGAAGAGTTACAACATGGTGGCCTAAGCAGGAGAGCCTGGAAAGGCAATTAGGATCTGCGGTGGCGAATTGTGGGATTGGAGAGCTAAGGAAGAGGGTGAAGGAACCGACGTGGTATGAACGGGTATGAAGACAGGACTTGGCACTAGGCTTTCCTGGATTCATATTGGGTCTGTATGGGTGGGTTTTGATCCATTTTGGGCACAAGATGGAGTAAATACACAGTAGAACTCAATAATGTTCCCTGAAAGGAACAAAAGATAGCAACCCTGTACCTTATTATTTAGGACATTAAAAACCACCAAAGGACCTTTGAACTGAAGGCATTAGTGTCATCATCTGCAAGGATTTAAAAAAACTCCCCAGCCTGCCCTGGCTGGTGTAGCTCAGTAGATTGAGCGTGGGCTGGAAACCAAAATGTCGCTGGTTCGATTCCCAGGCAGGGCACATGCCTGGGTTGTGGGCCAGTTTCCCAGTGAGTGCCATGTGGGAGGCAACCATACATTGCTGTTTCTCTCCATCTCTTTCCCCCTCCCTTTCCCTCTCTCTAAAAATAAAATCTTAAAAAAAACCCAAAACAAAACAAAAACAAGAACAAAAAAACCCAAACTCCCCAGCCTTACCCCTTAGATATGTACAGGGTTTGTTGTAGACTGGGTGAAAGAGCTCTTTTCATCCTTATAAACTCAGGGGCCTAAAAATCACAGACATAAAATATGAGGTGACAGCCACCTTTGTGGGTGTCAACAAGCATCTCCTCAGTTTTTCCATTTTATTATCCGTTGCCACTTACCCAGAGTGCGTTGTCTCCTCACTTCCTTGAGCTCTCCTCTTTACCTCATCCTTGGCCTCAGTCACTCACTCCCCGACCTCATCCTCACCAGTAACTGCAACATCTTCATAGTCTCCATCTCGTACCCCCTCGCCTGCACCGCTCCTCTCTCACTCTCTCTCGTGCAGTGCTAAGGACCTTGCTCTCTCCCCAGGACCTCCGATCCTCCAGCCCTCCAGTCCTACCACATGTTCCCCGTATCCCCTCGATCCACATTCCCTCTTTACCTATCCGCAAGTCCATGTTCAATTATTATAATCCTTGCATACTTTTGATTCCCTTTCCACTCTTACTTTATCATATCCACTTGGTCAAAGCTCAATGCTGATTACATGCAACTCTTTCTGCTTAGCGCCTGTACCTAAGCTTGGAGGAAAACATATAATCACAAGGGCTAGTCTCACTTTAAAATCATAGCCTTGAATCTAAAGTGGACTTTGTAATGCTGAGAAACAATCTACTCTTAACCCCTGGCCATTTCACTCTCTCATTTTTCTAGAATTGCTTCACAATCTGTCACAAACAATCTCAATCCACACGTTCCCTCCCATGCAACTTAATTTTTAAGTGAATTTTATCAAATAAAAACATGTACATGGTTTAAAAAGTCAACAAATACTATTAGATATATAATGAAAAAACAAAACAAAACAGCAGTTCTTTGCCCAGTTTCTATTCATTTCTAGTTCTCACACTTTTGAGGTAACACTCTCAACTCTTTTACCTGTTTCTTGTTTCCTTCCCCAAATACCATGATTATATCAGTATTTTTAATTTTTTTCACTGATATATTGTCTTTACTCACACAGGCGCGTGCGCGCACACACACATTTTCTCTCCCATCATTCTCCCCCTTTTCCAAAATAGTTTTCTCATAGTTTTTTGTTAAATCATCTCTCAGTGCTTCCATTATTATTACTATGTAACTAATGTTCACAGCTGAGCTACATAGTATGCCAGGAAACCACTTCTTCTGTTTTTTAAAAATAACTATTTTTTCCATGGTATTATTTCACTTTTTCATTTGCTAAGTTATATTTGTTCCAATCACTAATTTCCCAAATTTTCCTCTGAAACAAATCAGAAAACCTCCTCTAAATATTCCAGGTGTTCTGTCACTCTGCCTGATGACCTCCTTCTGGGAGCCTCCCTCGTGGTTCCAGTCCAGCCGCATTCTCTCTGCCCCGCTGTGGAAATGCCATCCTGCACTTCTCTTCCTTGGCATGCTGTGCGCCCGTTCTCCCCTGGCCTGCGCTTTGGAGTCCTGTTACTCGGTCCAGTACGTATCTTCCTCTTGTGTGCTTAACTCTTTACTATGGAAGAGTGGGCTACCCAGTAGCTTCTGGGAAAGGTAGGTGAGAAAGCAATTTTGGGGGTATATGAATGTCTATAATATCTTTATTTCACCCACATTCTTGACTGATAGTTTGGATAGGGACATAATTCTAGATCAGCATCAATTTCCTCTCACATTTTGATGATATTGCTACATTTTTTCTAGCTACATGTTGCTAAAGTTTTTAATTTTTAAAAACTCTTCACCCGCAGACGTTTTATCATTGCTTTTAGAGAGGAAAGGAGAGAGTATGGGAGAGAGAGAAACCCCTATGTGAAAGAGACGTGTCGATTGGTAGCCTCCCATATACACCAGACTGGAGATCGAATCTGCAACCTAGGCATGTGCCCAGACTGGGAATTGAACCCACAATCTTTTGGTTATGGCATGACACTCCAACCAATGGAGCCATACTGGCCAGGGCGTTGTTAATTTTTTTAATGATATTGATACATCTTTTGTAAAGGAATATATTTTTATTCTCTTCATACTTTTAGGTTCTGTTCTTGTCCTTGGTATTCAGAAATGTCACATGATGCACCTTCAATTTTTTTTTTTTTTAATTCATTGCACTGCTTATTAAGTGGGTTTTTCAATCTGAAAACTCACATACCTCAGTTCTGGAAATTATTATTATTGTATAATTGTTGCTGACTTCCCTGTTTTCTTTTTCTAGAACTCCTGTTAGTTGGCTGCTGTATACATTGGATTGATCCTCTCATTTTCTTACTTACCTCACCAATTTCCCCTATTTCTCTGTTTGTTCTACTTTCTGGGATCTTTCCTCAACATTATTTCTCAATATTTTTGTTGAATTAGAAAATTTTGCTGTTATGCTTTTCAAGAGCTCTTTTCTTATGTTCTGAATGTTCCCTTTTTTTATAGTACCATGTTCCTGTTTCATGGACCCAACTTTTCTTATTTTTGGGATGATACCAACCATTAAATATTGCTTTTAGTCCTGTGCATGATGTGCAAACAAACAAAAACAAATTGGGATTTGGTGCTTAGTGCTGGGCATGAAGTGTAAGCTAAACATTTATTCTCATGATTAAATCCACGGAACTATTTCTCTAGTTCTCCTTCCCTAAGTCTTACAACTGACGGGACTTGTCATGAAATGCTGTGAAGGTCTGGTGGTGTCTCTGAGGACTTGGAGCAGGGTGCTGCTAGGTGAATGTGAGGTGTGCGTGATGGGAGCACTTACGTGAATGCAAAAAATTATTTTGTCAAACAATTTTCTCAGATAACATGCATGCAATAGATTCAGGTGTAATAAAGGATCATTTTCTAATGTACCCAGTACTCATTTCTTGTCCCTCTTCAGGTTTAAATTGTGGTTTTAGAATTAT
>PVJI01021585.1:0-26818 GCA_004026765.1 Micronycteris hirsuta
AAAGGTATAAGCTCCTTCTTCCTCTCTGCTGCGTAGAATTCCATTGTGTAAATGTACTATAGTTTCTTGATCCATTCATTTGTAGATGGGCATCTAGGTTGTTTCCAGCACTTAGCTATTGTGAATTGTGCTGCTATGAACATAGGAGTGCAAAGGTTCTTTTGAATTGGTTTTTCAGGATTCTTAGGGTATAATCCCAATAGTGGAATTGCTGGGTCAAAAGGCAGTTCCATTTTCAATTTTCTGAGGAAGTTCCATACTGTTTTCCACAATGGCTGCACCAGTCTGCATTCCCGCCAACAGTGCAGTAGGGTTCCCTTTTCTCCACATCCCCTCCAACAGTTATCTGTTGCTTTGTTGATGATGGCCATTCTGACTGGTGTGAGGTGGTATCTCATTGTGGTTTTAATTTGCATCTCTCTGATGGCTAATGATGTTGAGCACATTTTCATATGATTCTGGGTCAGGGCCCATAGTTTAACAGGCAACTGACCCATGGTAATAGTGTTTGAAACCAGTAGAAAATACCACAATGCAACGTTTTTGAGAGCAGGATTTTTAAAAAATCCTTTTAAATGTATACTTTTAAGATGTATACTTTTAAGATATTTGTGGAAAAGTTAATGACTGACATATCCAAAAGGCTTAAAGCAGAACCAAGTTTGTGACCTGGAGAGACATTCCTGTGAGTGTCTTAGTGACTCGATAGCCTTAGTTTTAAAGTTGACCTGGCTCTGACCTTAGAACTTCAGCCAATAAAATTTGCCTTTTAGCCTTGCTTGGTAATCAAAACAAATAATCATATTCATAATTAAAACAATTCCAGTTTTAGCTGCCAGGTAGTGGTCTTGTTTTCTTGTCTAACATGAGTCCACAAATATTTTGGCTTCCCAGTACTCTAATTTGAATTAAAAGATCTTAGGAGACAACACAAAGACTTTTGGGAGTCTTTTTTTCTTTTTCTATTTCAGTAAATTAGGGACACTCTTGATTAGTATTTTGTTTGCATTTAGCACTGATCAGCATTTGAACATTTTAGTTGAAGTGCTGTTTTCAGTGTCTTCGGGTTCATGATAGTGAGTATGAGCCAAAGGTTTGAACATAAAAAGAAATAAAGAAACTATTAAAAATTTCAATTTTATTTTAAACATAGATCGAAAGATATGGATTCCCTTCTGATCTTATCCTTTCCCCTCGAGAAACCATCCAGCTTTATGATGTCATGTTTGAATGCTGGGAAAGTTGGCCCAGGGCCCAGGTAAATAATAATTATGGAATTAATTTGAATTCTATTATAGTGGATAGCAGCATTACTGTTCAGAAAGACAAAATCTTACCCTTTCTAATCATTTGCATCTGAACTTTTAAAATGGTCAATGGACTCTTTCCAAAATACAATTGTCCATTCTCAGACATTCTTCTTTCTAACATTATATGTTTTACTTTAATGGCATGGAATGCCACTGAATTCCTCAATGTATTTCTTCTTTCGGTTTCTGAGAAACCTTTGTCTCCTCTTACGTCTTGGATTTATATACCTCCATTTTCTTTCATTGCACTCCGCTTCTTTCTCTGTACTCTAATTGCTGCCTGTTTTAATCTATTTGGCTTTGCTCTGCACTCTTCTTTGAAGAGTTTTTTCATTTTATCGGTTTAGGTACTAGACACAATGGGGAGAATAGGCGTTCAAGGGTCTATACTTTTAAGAAGCTTGTCATTCTGTTAAGGAAATGCATAATTAAGAAACATCTTTGATTTTCTTGCATGATTTTATTTAATTTTGTGGTATTTCTTTTCAAGGAGCTATGTCCAGAGAACTTCATTCATTTTAAGAATAAAGTAGTCATTAAGAAGATGGATGTTAGAAAATATGAAGAGAGTTTAAAGTCAGAATTAACAAATTGGATTAAAAATGGCAATGTAGAGGAGGTAATTTTCACACATGTTTTTGGTGAAGCTTGCTATCTTCTTTGTTTTCTTCAGCTGCATTGTTCAGTCATTACAATTTTTTTTGTTCTTCTTTTAAGCTTTAATTTCATCTTAGGGTTTTAAGCTGAACATGAAGTCTAGATTCTGAGATAGGATAAAAAGAGAGAAAAGCAATTGATCTTTGTTTCATTCTCTGTGCCTCCTAAAATACGTGCTAAAGCCACGAGTTCCTGATAGATGTTATGACACGGGAAGAATAGAGTTGTCATCCACAGTCAGTCCGTGTTCTCGGTGCTGTGGCCATATAGGTACTGAAATCACAGTTAACGGTAACAGAAGAATTTTTGACTCAATTTTTTTAGTAAAATTTTAAAATAATTATTATCCTAATTTGTATGAATTATTTGTATATTAAAACCTTAACCGTGGGTGCCCTGGACGATGTGGCCCAGCTGGCTGCAGGTTCAATTCCCGGTCAGGGCACATGCCTAGGTTGTAGGTTTGATCCCCAGGCAGGGCACGAACGAGGAACAACCCTATGATGTCTGCCTCTCACATCGGTATTGCTCTCCCTCCCACCCCCGTCCCTAAAATCAGTGAGCACGTCCTCGAGTCAGAATTAAAAAAAGAAACAACAAACAAAAACCTTAACCTGGGCTCATATAAGTTATTTTAAGCAAGTTGCTGGTCTTCGTATTTTGATGTTTGCTTTATTGCCACATATTGCAATTTCTGATTTGGGGGGAATGACATATATTAGACTTTTCTCACGTGATTTTTTTGTATTATATTTTAACTTAGATTTTCTCCCCCCATACAAAACCATAATATAATTAACTTAGATTTTCTTCTGCTTATTTTGTCATTAAAAAATCTTTAACGTGTTTGGAAATGATTTTTCTATATGACACGAAGAAAACTGGCTTGCCCCACCTCCTGCCGTAGTGAAACTGGCGTCATTGGCTAAACTGACTGATTTGTGTTGCCCTAAACAATTGCATGTTAGAGTGCACACGTGTCCACGCACATGTGTTGGGGTCTGTCTTTTTGTTCTCTTGTGTCCTGATTTGTATATTTCTTTGATGCTTCTTTGCAAAGATTTATAATATAATTAATTATTTTTATTATGTATAATTTAAAAAAATCATAGCAACAGAGATGAGGCAACAATGAGAATATTTTAGTCAAAAGTAATAATTCTTTTCTTTATTATGAAGAACTTAAAACAAACTATTTATTTATTTATTGCTACAGGCCAAAGTGGTCCTGAATAATCTTAGTCCTGATCTGGCTGTTAGTTCAGAAAACATGACACAGATGTTTCCACTTCTCGTTGAAAAGCTGAGGAAAATGGAGAAGTTACCAGCTCTGTTTTTTTTGTAAGTCATGTATTTATTTTTATTTTTAAATTAAATTTATTGGGCATAAGTCATTTAAATTAAGTTGTTTTTGTTTGTAATTTGTATTGTACTCATTCCTTTAAGTTGAGGAAAGTTTTACTAAGTTTACTGTTGTGATATAGTATTCATTACTATTTTTGGTGCCCATTTATTGTCAGAATGAATATTTAAAAATACACCTTTGTAGTTTAATTCTTAATAAAACACTTTTTACTTGTACTATTACAATTATCTTCTTTATTTAGTTCTCTTATCCATTTCTTGTTTGCTTTTTACTACTGTATTATTATCAAGGTCTTATTCAATACCCACGTTCAGTAAATATCTAGGTTTAGTAAATACCTAGGTTCTTTTCAAAACAGATAGAATGTTTATGCATGCAAGTATCTCACATGAAATTAAAGTCTCCTTACAATATGCTAGGGTCTTTATTGGTAGGATATTTTATTGTTTTTAATTTATAGTTATGAGAACTATAACTTACAGACACTGATGTCTTGATAAATTTTATATCGATATAACATGAAACAGCTTCAAATTGAATATAATAGTTTAGTTTTGATAAAGTATAAATCGTACTAAAGTATAATTTATTAATTTAATAATATCATATTTTGGATTAACCATGATCATATATTTTGAGATCAGAAAAGAATGCTTTATTTGCTTTAGGCAATTTCCAACTTCTTTAAGCCATGGAGGCTATATATAAATAAGGCCTTGGAATCTTGCTCCAGTGGCAAAGTTTAATGAAATTTGTTTATACGTAAACACACATATAGTAATGAATCATTATGATATATATTTAAGATAATGATGATATTGAAAACATGGTTTTATTTTGGGGAATACACTAAAATTGTTCCTTTACCTTTGTTGAAACAAGAAAAATAAATTTCTGAACCACCGAGAAGTCATGCAGCTCACCTGCTTTACAAATGTGATTCAGTGCCTCTGGGACAGTTTGTAAAGCCTAGTTACAAAATAGAAATCCAAAAATAACTGGATTCATTATTTATATAAATACGCAAACTTAAAATATTGGAAAGTACAGTATTTCACAAAAACACTTAAGTTTTAATTCTGCTTGAGGAGTTGAATCTTGACACGTCTTTATGGAATTTTGGGTTCTCAACAAGGCGTGCTGTGCAAATCCTTGGCCGTATACAGTTTTATTTAGTCCTAGAGAGCCTCAGGTCATCAACATATCTGAAGCTTTGTCAAGACTCAATCTGTACCTCTGGGAGCTCTTCAAAAATAGTCTACCTGTCAACCTTCTCCAATCTGGTCTCTGGAAGAAAAGCATATGTTGGCAGTGGTCAGAGTGTAGTGACCGTATCAGCGTTCACATTCTTTGTGGTCACACCCAAGTTTGGAAACTCCCTCTGCCCCTTATCAGTTCTATCACTTCTAGACAGCTACTTAATAGTTTTGAGCCCTAATTTTTTTTAATATACATATTTTAATTTTATTTATTTTTAGAGAGAGGGAGGGAGGGAGACAGAGAGGGAGAGAAACAGCAATGTATGGTTGCCTCTCACATGGCCCCCAGTGGGGACCTGGCCCACAGCCCAAGCGTGTGCCCTGACTGGGAATCAAACCGACGACACTTTGGTTCCCAGCCCGCCTTCAATCCATTGAGCTATACCAGCCAGGGCTGAGCTGTAATTTTCTTATTTGTAAAATGAGATGTAAAAGTAATAATACATAGGGTTAGGGTGAGAATTAGATAAAAATAAATTATGAAATCAGTACAATACTGTACCATATTAAGGGCTGATGTCCATAATATGGTTATCAGAGATTTTAGAGGAAAATTTATTTCCATGTGATCCGTTTTAAGAAATTAAATACTATGATGAAATTTACATTGCTTAATATATAATTTATGCCTAGACCACAGTGACTTGCATTCAAGTAAAAAGAGAAGCAACATAATGTCAAGGTTAAGAATGCTGAGCCCTAACTGGTGTGACTCAGTGGATTGAATGCCGGCCTGCAAAGTAAAAAGTCGTGGGTTCAATTCCGGGCAGGGCACGTGCTTGGGTCACAGGCCAGGCCCCCAGTTGTGGGCAATAAAAGTCAATTGATCGATATATCTCTCACACATTGATGTTTCTCTCCCTCTCCTTCTTCCTCCCTTTCCCTCTCTCTAATAAATAAATAAATAAATAAATAATAAAAAAATAAAAGTAAAAAACAGAACATTGGCTTGGAGGCCAGACTGTGTGGCATACAAAGTATAGGATCTTCAAGCTCACCTAATCTCTTTTTGTCTCCATTTTCTCATCTGCAAAATGGAGATCATGATAGTGCCTTCCTCATAGAGATGTTGTATTAAATGAATTAATATATTTAAGACATTTAGAATAGTGTCTGACAATAATAAGTGTAATGTTTACTGTATTTATTATTTTGTCTATTACATAAAATTTCTTGCCATGTGGCATAGACTACCACTTTTTAAATTTTTTTTTATTGTTGTTCAAGTACAGTTGTCTCCATTTTCCTCCCACCCTTCCCCCCACCCCAGCCATCCCCACTTCCCACCCTTGATCCCACCCTCCTTTGGTTTTGTCCATGTGTCCTTTATAGTTGTTCCTGAAAACCCTTCTCCCCTTTTCCCCCATTATCCCCTCCCGGCTCCCCTCTGATTACTGCCACTTTCTTAATCCTTCCTTCACTGGTATGTCAATTTATTTACTCTTCACTAGAAACATTTTCTCTTCATGCTAGTTCTTTAAAGACTTTAGAAAAGCCCTTTACTTTACAATTTACATTAAAAAAAACTTTATCGTATAGACTCAATCTATGATGAGCCATGATTAATAAACTGATAATGGCTATTGGCTACTTCCAGGCACAGAATTTAGCTAATAAAGTGCTATAGGGGAATAATACTTAAGTGGATACTTCAGCCTCCTTGTCAAAAGCCCTAGCTTCCTGATACAGGTCAATGTATATGATATGAAGCATAAGAATGTTTGATTTTACTTTCCCTAGAAATATTTTTCTCTTCACATACCAGGGGAATTTAATCTGCAGCAATTTGGCTAGTTAATTCCTCCATCTCTAGTTTAAATCCCAAAGTTCCAGAAAGTCTGGACCACTGTGTCCCTAGGCATTTACATTTCAAATGATACAAAGCCCGGACTCTGGATACACTGTGGATTCTAAAGGCCAGCAATGTCTGGGGTCCTTCTGGTCTCTGGAAAAAGTTGTCACATTCCAAATGGTTAAGGTGAGAACCCAAGGTTCTCTCCTATTCTCTCCAACCTCTAGGTGGACTATAAAAAAGCCTACCTCCTAGAAACAGAGAGTAGACTATTGGTTGCTAGGGAATGGCAATGGGGTGGGTGGGGGAAAAGGAATGGGATGTTGACTGAAGGGTACGAACTTCTCGTAAGACGAGTAAGTTTCTGGAAGCTAATGCACAGCCTGGTGGCTACAGCTAACAATACTGTATTGTGTACTTCAAAGTTGCTAGGAGGTTGGATTTTTTTACCATTTAAATTATTTATTTTTAATTGGATTTATTGGGATGGCATTGATTGATAAAATTGTTTAGGTTTCAGGTATATAATTCTACAACACATCATTTGTATATTGTACTGTGTGTTCGCCACCCCAAATCAAGTCTCCTTCCATCACCATTTATTCCCCCTTTAACTTCTTCTACCTCTCCCCACCCCCACTTCCCTCGGGCAATAATCAAACCACTGTCTGTGTCTATGAGTCTTTTTTGTTCTTTGCACTCACAGATACAGAGAACAACAGACTGACAGCTGTCAGAAGGGAGGGGGGTGGGGGCTGGGTGAGAAGGGCGAAGGGAGAGTAGATCTTAAATGTTACCCCCCCACATACACAAACAAGGTAATTATGTGAGGTGATGGGTGTGCTGGCTAATATTATTATGGTCACTTTGCTATATATGTATTTGTATCAAATCATCATGTTGTAAACCTAAAACTTATACAATGTTGTATGTCAATTACATCTCAATAGAACGGGAAAAAAACAAAGAAGTCACTAAAATTCACAAATGATTTGGCTATCAAGAAATCTGAACCTAAATATATTTACTTAACAGTAAGGGCCTTTGACTCTGTTATGGACAGACCTAAAGGTCAGTAAAATTAAATACAAGAACAACTACCACAACAATAAAAATAAATAAAAGAGCAAAAACATTTTGTTTAAAAATTTTTTCCCTCATTTTTCATGAGGGGAGAGAGACATCTCTCCTCTGTATATAAATAGAGAAAATCCATTGTCCTCTGTCCCTTGCCTGTGGAGTGTCTGACTACTCCTACGGGAAAAATTCCCAAAGGCTCTCATTACCATTATGCCAGGGGTAGGGTCTGGGGCACGGGAGGGGAACTTCTTATGTACTATGACATTGTTACTAAGGAGTCTGCTGACACAGGACACCTTATGTGTCTATTAGGATAAAATTGATAAAGATGGATATTAAAACCTCAATAGGTATGTATCAGTCTGATAGCAGTAAATGAAATATGATTGCATTCTATTGACGATTTTATTTTCAAGACAAGCATTCTTTTCACTTGTTTCCAGATTCAAGTTAGGAGATGTAGAGAACAGAGCTAAAAGTGTGAGCACTTTTTTGGAGGAGAAGCAAGAGAGAGAAAGGCCTCCCAAAGCTGATAAAGAAGCCCATGATATGGCTAACAAACTTCGAAAAGTTAAAAAATCCATTGAGAAACAAAAGATAATGTAAGTATCTAACTAAACAAAAGGGGTGGTTAAAAGGCTAAAATGCTTCACAAATCCCAGTAGGAAACAGACATTGAATGCACAACAAAGAAGTTGTAGTTATTGCTTGGGTGTGTTTGCAAATTAAGTAAATTTGGGCAGGGGATTAGGGTAAAAATAAGTAGCCATAATATTTACATGTTTCTAAGTTGGGTAAATTAGTCTCATTTAGGGCTTGGGAGAGGCAGGACCACAGCCTATGGGTATGGTCAGACTGACATAATCCTTCCTCAAAATAAGCACATCTTTGATACCGACACGCTTATATTCGGTCAGCCCTCAGAAGGCTTAAACAAAGTCTACCCACAATATAGAAGTGTCACTGATGTCATCGTAATCTCAGAATGAGCCTGAAAATGGACTAAAATGCCAATTTTAGCTTGGTAGCAGTTTGCTCTTTTGACTCCTCTTCCTTGTTCTTAGTGTCTAATTCTGACAACTCAAGTCCAAAATGTTTATTCTCTTTACTATCTTCTCCATCTTTAGTCACTGCCTACTGGAGACACTCATTATGTCTTTCTTGCAGAGGATTTTTTTTTCCTTAAGATTCACCACTTTCCAATCTAGCTAACAAATGATTTCACTAATTTCCAATTGATTAAATCATCTCTCACTCAGCAGTCTTCCTTGTTCTTTGGTTAGAATGTGAAGAGTCCAGACAGAGACAACATAAGACTGAAGATCAGCAACTGATCTTCTGATTGGACTTTTTTTCCAGCTCGCTAGAAGCTACCATTTCAAGTTGAGTTAGTGACCAATAATTCAAGCTATAAAAAGATAAAGAGTGTTTTAATACCTTGTTTAGCCCCATCGTTATACTGAGGGTGAGTGGGGCCCCTGCCCTGGGCTCTGTGCTTTGAAAAGTACCACTCTGGTCCTCCTCCATCTGCACCCATTCCCGTAAAATTGTGAGCCAGTGGAGCTTAGGCATGCCCACCTGGAGCTCACTCTCACCCTTTTAAATTCCAAATTTTTATGGAGCTATATTTGTCAAAGTAGGAGGATAGAATGTATTATTTGGTAGTTTATAAAATTGATTTAAAACTCATAGTCAGACAGCAATATGTGGGCCTCCATCAGCATTCTGTTCCACACTTCGCACACATTAGGGCCAGGCCTTCCCGAGGTCTTGGCATTCTCCCCTGAGTTAAGAAGGGTGGTGTTAGTTGGAGGTGAGAACACTTGACGACGGTGCACAAGTGAGCTCACCTCATATTTGGAGCTGTCTTATGTGCACAGTTAAGAGGCAAACTGAGAGATCCAAGAAAGGATAAGTGACCTGGGTATCTCTGAAAGGCTGTTACGGAACAAGGGATAACAGAGTCTGGTGATGCAGGGTTATCTATACCAGGGTTTATGAAGTGATGTCATAGGTCAGATTCCCCAGTGGCACCCGCTGTGATGGGCTATCTGTGTAACGGATTTATTGAAGTGGTGTGCTTACGAGGGACTATAAGAAAGTGAGGGAAACAAAAGAGGGAAGGTGAAGATAAGCAAGGATGTGAGTTTTGCCTGAGCTTGGTCCAACAGAGCGATCTGGGGGCACCACAGAATTGTCCAAGTTTGAGTCAAGGTGGCTAACTTCTCTACCTCCAATCAGTCTGTTACTGGCTGTGGGCTACTTCCCCATTCCCAAGAGACGTTGTAACTCCTGGGAATTTCCAATAGACTTGTCAATTGAGGGCCAGTCTGCAGGGAACAATGCAGCCAAGAACCCTTCACAACCAAACTCAGAGCAACTATAGCATCCGCCACACGGAAAGAAGGAGAATGGCCTGCAGTTGGCAATGTGGAGCTAGGAGGTCACTACCTTACCCTCAAGCCTAGTGTTACAAAGGCTGAGAAAGAGAAAATGATCATCAGTTTAGAAGGTGGACCACTTATCAAGGTCGTGTGGGAGAAGGCTCCTTATAGCAAAAAAGGAAGGACACCTTTGACAAGAGGGCTCCTTACAGCAAAAACAGTAGTTAACCTTCAGAGAAAATATGCACATATAAGGGAATTTCTTTTAGGGACAAGGTCCAGAGGCCAGTGAGGAAGCGCATTAGAGGACGAAGGTTGAGTCAGGGAAGTGCAACGTTTGTAGGAGTGAATATCTGGTTTATAAGGAAGGCTTGGGAAGTCTTAGGCTTCCTAAAGTGGCCAAATTCATTATGTAAAATGTATTTTTATGAACAGAGATGAAAAAAGCCAGAAGAAGCCCAGAAAACTGGATAAAAGCCTAATATACGAAGCTGAACATGATCATCTACTCAAGAATTTAGAGAAGAACTTGGAAATCCCTCAGGAGTGTACATATGCTGATCACAAGGCAGTGGGCACGGAGGTGAGGGCTTCCAATGAAATAGTTCCCCGGGAAGTTGTTTCACTCACCAGCTGTTACTTCTCAGTGATAGACAGGTTTGAATGTGATAACTAAGTACAGTCTCTACCAGAGACATCTCTGTGTATGACCTCCTGGCTACACATAATATTTAAGGGCTCTGGAGGACATGTCTAAAAAAGGACACGATTAGATTTATAGATCTTTTTTAAAAAAAAAGATTTTATTTTTTACTTTTAGAGAGAGAGGAAGGAAGGGAGAAAGAGAGGGAGAGAAACAGCAACATGTGAGAAATACATTGACCGGTTGCGTGTTGCACGCCCCCAAATGGGGACCTGGCCCACAACCCAGGTGTGTGCCCTGACTGGGAATTGAACCAGCAACCTTTCGGTTTGCAGACCAGCACTCAATCCACAGAGCCACACCAGCCAGGGCTTTATAGATTATTTCTTGCTTGTTACAATTTAACCCCTGAGAGCAACTCTCCTTTTTATTATTTGTTTCTGTGATACCGTTTTTCACAGCTTGAATTCTGGGCTTCAGTCTCATATGCCTCATTTGAATATTTGGGTGCCTATAGTCCAATCTACTTTAAATAATATACTTAGAATCTCTAAAACTCAGAGGCTTTTTTTATGTTATAGTGAAAACACTCCACCCAAAAAGGCATTGAAATACCTATAAGCGGTATGCTGTTTCTTCTTTAAAGCATTTTTTAGGTAAAATAAACCATGGCTATGATAGACAAATTTGAAAATACAAATTAGTAGCAATAAAAAGCAATGCTGTCAATCAGAAGTAATCATTAGCCTTTGAGATGAACCTTTTGTACCCTTTATTTGTGACTACACACACGCACACATGAACACATGTGCACAAAGTATATACATATGTGTGTGTGCACACACACAGGGTGGGCAAAAGTAGGTTACAGTTGTGAGTACACAAAATGCAGAGTTTACTCTTACGTTATTATTTATTAATATTGTGTTGTTTTCTATACGGACAGCTGTGAAAACCTACTTTTGCCCCGCCCTCTACATATATCCATTCTATTGTATGCCTGTGTACATTCTTTGTGAACTTCAGGGTCTCTTCCTTCTTAATAGCCATGTATTTATATCATCACTTTTAGTAGATCCTTCATAATCCATTGTACAGATGACTGTATAACTAAAGCGTCTTAGGGATTCTTTTTCTTTTTCTCCTCATAAGTAGTGTTTATCTTTGTACACATAACTGTCCACAAGTGGATTTCCTCTTTAGGGCATAAATAATTTTAAGGCCATTTGTGACCAATTTACAGTGAGAAGTAAACATTCCTAGACCACACAGGGTAAGGAACCTGCTCTGTCTTTTTGGAGAACTCTCTCTCTTTCTCCCTGAGAACTCGTAAGGATCCACTGGAGAGCTGACCTCCCTCAGGCGGGAGAAGGTCCCATGATCTCGCCTCCCTTGGGTCCCTTATCTAATGCTTCATCAGCACTTCCCACCCCTGCAGCCTGCAGAGGGGTGGGCCCTGGTGAAACAGTGCAAGATCTGTTCAAGATTAGGGAGTGTTTCTTATAGTTACTGTTAATACCCTAAAATATTCTTTGTGCTCAGGTTGAGTCAATTCCAAACAGTTGCCTCTGTAGCCAAATTATGACATAGTTATCTATTATTTTGATTTAAATACTCTATTCTGATTTAAATTAAAATTAGATAAAAATGATCAAAATCCCTGAAACTCTTGCTTCTTTCAGATGTTGCAGATGGTGTTCGACCGAGTAAAATTCACAAGAAAAGGTGCAGAACTGAAGGCTTTGGCAGAAAGGGGTGTCGGATATCATCACAGGGCTTTGAACTTCAAAGAAAAACAGTTAGTTGAAATTCTTTTTAGGAAAGGATTTATTAGGGTAGGTAAATATTGTCATTCTAAAATTTGAAGTTGTGTCTACATGAAGATGTATACCCCACGAAAAGGGGAAAATAACTACTTTCTTCTCATCTAATTGTCCTTTTAATGACTCCTGATATGACTGCATATTTCCCATCTCATTTAATTGAGGGAGAGGGTTTGACATTTGTCATTCTGTTCATCTCTCTTTCGTGAAATTAAAATAGTCCCTATAAAGATACTTTTCCAAAATATTTCTGTAGTTAAATTACCTATGCTGATCTTAGAACAACCCCTTGCTTTTTAAATTTATAATATCTAGGGAATTTGTTCAGCTGTTCGTATAATTTTAGCTACAGACATTCTTTTATGGGCTTAGACAACATGATAGTGCTTTGATTAGATCTTTTCTCAAAATAGCTAAGAGAAGAACAAGAATGTATCGCTTCCTCGCAGCCCACTGCATACCTCGGCCGTGTTTTTAGATGTGTCACTCCTCAAAGCTCTTTCTTATCACTGATAGCGGACAAGAAGATTTCCTGAAATAGCCTGCAAGCCAAACCCTTGTTATGTTTTATTTATGTCCCACGAGGGTGCATGGGGGTACTCTGGATAAATTCACAAAGAGGGTTTATATAATTTCCTAGTAATTTAGCTCTCCAGTAATATTTAAAAAGAGACCCTGGCTTTTTCAAATGATCTATGTAAGTTTTTTTGTGTGTTGTTGCCAGAGGAAACAGTATTCTTCTCTGGTGTTGCAGGAAACAAATTTTGGGGACACAAACATAGGAGGATTTGAGGTGTAGTGGCTAGAGTTATTGGGGCAGAAACAAAGGAAGGGTTAGGCCATGTCTCATCCATGACAAGGTAGTTCAGCTCCATGGAGCTACGGAAGAAGTCCAGTCTCTGGAGCCACAGGCCCGCATTTGTGCCCATGAAGCTGAGGAGAAGGGCCAGGACCCAGAGCTGTGAGGCCATTAGCCCGGCATCTGAAGCTCCAAAAGTCCAGTCCCATCTCTGTCCCCATGGGCTGTGATTGGCACTGCACTTCCACCCATTCTCCATGCAGCTGCTGAAGAAAGAGAGTGCCTGGGACCTTCATTAAGCTTTGGTTATATTTCCTTGGGCTTGGGAGAGATAGGCTTTCTTTTAAACTGTCCAATATCTGCCCTGGCACTTCCCAGGGCTATGCTGGTGCCTCCCTTTATGCATTCCCTTTCTTGGATCTTCCCAGGTTTCACGCCCTTGTCCTATCTTGTTTTATTTCCCCCAGATTTCCCCAGGGTAGACTCCTCCCCTTTATGTTTGCATTAATAGGGGGAGCAGAGCGGTTGTCACCTGGGGAGATTGGAAAGCCAGTCTTTCCTGCTTGCTCCGGCGCCTGGAGTGGCTCTGAAGCTGCCCCTTCCTAGTTAATCCAGCATAATTAGATGTCTGCCCTCCTTTCTATAATACCTAACTAGCTGTGTGCTGTAACACTATGATGTATATCATATCTCTGTGTGTGTGTGTGTGAGAGAGAGAGAGAGAGAGAGACTGAGTTTGAGATTGATTTTGCTACTCTGTCTTTTGATCTTAAATAAATGTTGAGGAAATCTGACACCATAATTAAAGGATAAATCTGTAATCTGGGAAAAAAACAGTATATTATTAACAACTTTGTTTAGCTTTTCTCTTAAATGATAAGTTATTTATTTATTTTAAAAGTCAGTAGGTGGAGACAAACATTTTCTCCATGACTATGAATTGACGAAAAGAGGCACATCTATTTGGATCAGCATATCCTGTATCTGAAATAGTACCTGTTGTATAGTAGCTGCTAGATCATGATAGAAAGTGATATGGAAATAGTGATACCTTTGTGACAAAGAATATATTTTATAAAGGTATTTATTCTCACTACGTTTCAAATTTAATGGTCTTACTTTTTCATTTTTGTTCTTATTACTTTTAGCTAAACAGTTAATGGTGGGCTGCATTTTGACAGGTGTCTAGCTCTCTGTTACAGAGTAATTAGAGAAAATCACCACATACACTTAACCATAAACATTAACCGTGGCACATACGATGATCAACATACAGGGAAAGAGAGGGCGATTAGAAATACCCAGCATTGTATGAAAGTATAAGCAAAAGTGGATTGTTTAGTAAACTTTAAAGTTTGCCCTATCCCTTTTCTGGTTATGGCAATTCAGGGAAGAAATGGAACTTTACTTTGCTCAGATTTCTTAGATATGTGATTGCCGTGGAAATAACCTTCACAAATAACTTAGTCATGAAGTAGCCCCAGGACTTGTAAAAGCATTATTACCCTTTCAGGGGGAAATTTCCCCTCTAGTCATTTATTTAAAAATATTTACTGAACACTTATCATGTGGCAGGCACTCTTCTGAATGGGGTGGCAATGCTGAGCGGGGCTTGGCTCTGGCGCAGGACTCCTACACAAGAAAATGATATTCCTTGAGGCTGTCATTAACGCTCTGATGAAAAATCCCGTAGGGTGGGGAGAGAAACAGTGAGGATGAGGGTGGTTATTTCAAATATGGTAGGCCAGAAATTTCTCTTTGATGTTTGGGCAGAGAACTGAATACATCCAATAGAAGACTGTTTGGAAAAGAATATTAAGTACAGAGCCAAGAGTGACTGGTATCGATGGCCCTGAGCTGAGAATGTGCTTGATGTGGTTGTAAAATAGCAAGAATACTACTGTGGTTTAAGTGAAGTTCAAAGTTCAGTAGCTGCATGGCATTTTATAGAAATCCTACTTTGTGAGGTAATTGTTCTATTCTCTTTCTAGGTGGTGACCGCTACCGGGACACTTGCTTTAGGAATAAATATGCCTTGTAAATCCGTGGTTTTTGCTCAAAACTCAATCTATCTCGATGCTTTAAATTACAGACAGGTATTGTGATATGCATAAATTCTCCACTGCATCACTAAAATATGACCATAAAATAGTAAAAAGAAAAAGTGAAATTTTAGTTTACAAGCAGGCCGCAATTTATGGGCTAGTACGTCTTGACATTTGTTCATGCCTGACTATCATTTTTAGCTGTGGAATAGTGAAAAGCTCATGAATTTGGGATTATGTGACCATCACTAACCAGACATGTGACTTTGGGTGAGATATCCAAACTGCCCGGTCCTTCTAACCTTAAGAAGCAGAGGAATGATAGTTAACATTCCATACCCAGTTTGCGAGAATGAAAGGAAGTGACTTGTGGGGAAGACGCACAGTGAAGGTTTTGTGCTGTGGAGCTTCAATGCTTCTCTCTTCCTGGCTGCTGACACACAGTCCGTCACCAAGCCCATTGCAGGCGTTTCCTGCAGTGTTATTTAATTTTTGCCGTCTCATTTCTTTTTCAGTATTGCATCAGACATTCTTGGCCTTGTGTTATTAAAAATGATTTTTCTGAATTTCACTTCTCCTTACTCTGCTATGTCCTGCATGTGGTGTAGTTTGTCTTCATATGGTTTCCCTGCTCCGGAAAATTTGATGAATATTTTTACTAGAGGCACGAAATTTAGATATATCAGCTAATATTCAAGTTTATCAAACTGCCACCCTTCCCTTTCTCTCTAAATGCTTCTTCTGGCCTTGCTTCTTATTTCCCGCCACTCCAACCCCTGCCGTTTTTATTTCTCCTCCCGCTTCTTTGCTGTGCATGAACTCTCCCTTATCAACTTTGGGAGTCTCATGCTTAGGGCTCTGGAGCCAGGCTATTATGCTATTTTAGATAATGAACTTAGGAGTCAAAAAGTCAGGGTTTGAATCCTAGATCTCCCAAGCAAACGCCTGGTTGTTTGACTATGGGCAAATTTCTTATATTCCCTGCGTCCCAGGTTCTATATTGTAAATGGGGGTAATGATTGGACTTACCTCATATAGTTGTGAGGTTTGTATACAAAAAAGTTTCAAGGACTTAGCACATTCTAAGCACTTAATAACTCTGAACTAATAGAACTTCGGTAAGGAGTTTGTTCTTAACTTGCTTTTTACACATAGTGTTTCTGAATTTTATCTTACTCACATATTCCCTCAATTTGGGCACATTTTTGTGGCGATTTGTAATCAACACACCTGTATGTGAGAGAGAGCGCTAGAGAAAGGGATGAGGAAGGTGCAGACAGGAAGGGAGAGAATTTGTGCAGTAAGTTAAGCTGTAAGGAAGGTTGAAACCAGAGCCTAGTCTTCCCTTCCTGTTTTTTTTGTTTCTTCTATGTATAATACAAATGTCTACCATGATTTTTGCATAAATAAGTTCATAATAATAATAATGTCCCATTTTCAGCTCTGTCTCAGCCTGGTAAATTTTGTAAGGCCTGCATGGTTGGATTTTACTTCCAGGTATTTAATGGGGAGACATAGGCACAATTTATCTGTTCCAACCGCATGTGAAGGCATCAAACAAAAAAGGAAGAAAAGAGTTTTGGACATGGACAACAGTGTGGTGGTTGTAGGGAGTGGGGGGGGCGTAAGAGGGATGGATGGTAATGGACAAAAATACAATAAAAAATAAAAAAAAAAAGTATTTAGGTAAGTTTTACACTGTTATTCTATCCCGTTTCCAGATGTCAGGACGTGCCGGAAGACGAGGGCAAGACCTGATGGGAGATGTATATTTCTTTGATATTCCATTGCCCAAAATAGAAAAACTCATAAAATCCAATGTTCCTGAATTAAGAGGACAGTTCCCCTTCAGCATTACCTTTGTTCTGCGACTCATGCTCCTGGCTTCAAAGGGAGATGACCCGGAGGACGCCAAGGCGAAGGTACTGGTGCTTGACATTGTCTGAGGTGGAGTGTTCATTACCAGCCGGACGGTGGGCAGGTCTGCTGTTCTTTTAGAAGTCGGTAGCAGTAACTTTCAGTTTCACTAGTCTTTAATGCTGTGCACTGTCTTGAATAATATAGCATTGGGGGTGGAGGGAAAGAATAACAATTCATTTTGTTTGTCTCCTCTATCAATCATAGAATTTGTGGCTGGATGGACATTTGGAATTACCCAAGATTATGGTTTTCACGTGTGATAGACCTTGTCCCATAGTAATTAAGGGTGCTGGCTATGGATTTTAAAAAATCCGGGTTCGATTCCTATTTCTACTACTAAGAACAAAAATATTTGTTTTTATGATTTTGAAAGAAAAGTTTATTTTTCATGAAAAAATAACCCAAGTTCATCAAGTAATATTTGGATAACATAGAAAGTTGAAAGAAGAAAAAAAAATGCCCTTACCTAGTTCCACTATTCAAAGACAATTACATTATCATTTTGGTATTTTTAAAGTTGTTTTCTAGGCATAGGTGCGCATTTGGTTTTTAAACACAGATATATATTTAATTCAATTGGACTTCAGAATATGGTTATAAACTTTACTGAAAGGTTTTTTCAGATAAATATTTTGCACCCAATCCCCAAATGAGAGATTTAAAATTCAAAATTAGATAATTTGATTTTCATCTTTGTGGAGATGCCTTGTGATTGACACCCCTCCGGTCTGTTTTTGTATGTTGATTAGTGTGCCCAGTGAAATCAGATACTGTTTGCTGAGGTGAAGACTCCTGGAGGAATTTTGTAGTGTGTTGGCTCTTAAGTTAGTTGATGGTGCTCCAGAGCAGGGTCATATCATTTAGACTAAAACTTTCTCATTACTGAGTACTTAATTTTTACCTCTGTGTAGGAGAGAAGATAGGTTAGTAGAATGGTTTGTTTTCTTTGCTTTGGCATATGTGAGAAATTCTATCTGTAACCATCACACATAAAAGGCTTAATTAAGTGTGGGCATACCATTTTTGGACTATTTGCTCATCACATCGAACTGAGTCAGTTTTATTGCCTTCTGCCATTTACTGTTTTAGAAGAGTCGACTCTTTTAGATTTTTCTCTAGAGGAGTCGTGCTCATTCCTGTTGTCTTGGAGTTAATTTTTTTTTGGAGGGGGCCTATGTAATTATATGAATCTTTCTTTTTAATCCTTATATTTCAAATTCTTTATCATAGGATTTTCTATTTTTGGGTCCTTTTTTAAATTGATGTTTTAGTTCCTATATGATAAGAAGCTCAATATTCATGCTCAGATATTTTTATTGTGTTAAAATGCACATAATAAGCTATGTGTTAAATGCACATATTGCGTTAAAGTGCACATTGTAACCACTTTTTAAATAGACAGTATAGGAATGGTAAGTGTATTTGGATTGCGCGTAACAGTCAGGTGGATTTGGAACCAAGAAAAGATTTGTTAAATTTGCTTCTGTTTTAATTTGCTGATTTTTTTTTTCAGGAAAAGTTATAATTTTTAAATTGAAAATCCTTTTTTTCTTTTGTTCTTCATTGTTAAAGAACATGAAATTTATCTTCCACGTTGCTGATGAGGCTCTCCAAAGTTTCAGTCCTGCTTTTTAGTAATACATATGTGGATTTTTGTTTTGCTATTGATTCTGCTATTTAGTGCTGCTATTTAGTTCTGTTGTAGGTTTTTCTATTTTCTCACTTTTCAAGCAAGTTACATCTATCCAAATCTGGTGTTTTGCCAAGGAATAAGATGTATGATTTTCCTTTTGGCTTCACCCTCTGTCCAGCTAAATACGGTTTAAATACCCTCTTAAATTTAAAGCTAGATGAATGTGTATTGGCCCAGATCTCAGTATTTAGTAGACTTTCAGCTTATGTAGCTTCTCTGCACTGAAAATGTATCTTCTACTTTTGCCAGCGTCACTGACACATTGATCATGCGGCTGTCACTCATCACTGCACACTGCAGAATGCATCGCTAACAGGGTTGTTAACTATCCGAATGAGGCCCATGTGGCCTTTACCCCTAAGTTTACAGTGAACCCCCATGAGTCTTTCACCCTCATGCACTCTGCTGTTTTCTGGCTGTTGCCGTGTATGACTAAATGTAGAGCAAGAGAGAGAACAGGTTGTAGGACAAGGCATTTTTGGTGCCTTCAGAAGTTACCACCCCAAAGTAAAGGTGATGGACAGTACACCCCCTCCTTCTGCTTCTTCTTATCTTCCTTCCCCCTTCTCTCTCTTCCTTCCTTCCATGTAGTCCATTGGCCTTATCATAAGTAGAGACCCTTCCTAGTTTCTATAAATTTTCACATCCAAAGGCTTAAATATGATCATCTTGGGAAGTTTACTTTTTAATTGGAACCTCATAGACATTTTAGGGGGTAATTGAAAGATATCTGAACTGCTACCTCAATATTGTCTTACACTGGAAACAAGCCATATTTTTATTACTTTTATTTAATCAACCTAGTTCCATTATTTTTGTGACAGTACTGCAGGACATGGAATAGTACAGTATCTTATTTTCTTCCAGAACTATCCAAGACTTATAAGCTTTGAAACTCAATTTGTGTTTACTACCAGATTGTTTGGGAATATCTTTCAGTTCTGGTTATTCTATTTTATATGTTCTGCTTGTTAAAGAACAGATCTGCCACGTAAAAACATGGTAAAGCAAATAATATGAAATCTAATAAAATCTTATATATTGCTGGTATTGTAACTGAGCAAAGTGGGGCCCATGCCAGTGGCACCTTGATGCATGACCCAACAATTAATATCATAGGAAACAGGTTTTTATGACAGGGGTGAAATCTCAGGGGGGTGGGGTTGAGAGCACTCCTTCTCAGAGCCCTCTTCTCCCATAAGACCCAGTACTTCCCTTGCTCCCCACCAGGCTATAAGACAAAACGAGGCCAAGAGTTCCCCATATCCTTATCTGTTTTTAAGCTGGCTGGGCAAACCTTTCTCCATCCACTTTGGAAATGCACTTGTGGTTGCCATCTTCTCATAGCAGCTCTCTCCTTTAGGATCTGGGGTACCTTGTCCTCAGCCTCCGTGTAATAGTCCAGGAAAACATGTGCCATGTTGCACTGGATCATGGTGAAGTCCGGGAAGGCACAAGTCCCAAAAGAGTGGCCTTTCCATATGCCCCTCAGAGAAGCAGAGGTCCCCAGGCTCCAGCCTCAGTTCAGTGTTTCCTCCTGCATGGCTGCTACTTCACTACAGACTGCATGCCTGCTTCCTTCCACACCAGGATGCATGGCTGAATCCTCAGAGGAGCAAATATAGCTCCCCTCTTACTAAGGCAGCATAGCAGAATCTGTACTGGATCACGGCTCCTTAGCTACCTCCTCCTTCTCTTTACTCATAGCCAGCCTTCATGGCTGCCTCCTGCTACAGCCCTCATGGCTCCTATCTCACTACAGACCTCGTGGTGGACCCAATCCTCTTCTCTTTCAGACCACCCTTATTTTAAATGCTGACCTGGAACTTCCTGTGTGACCTTATATCCAGCCCCTCCTACAATGATCTACTTTTGCCAGTTGCCCCATAGCTTTACCTTCGTTTGGCTGCCATGTTTAGTCAGGGCAAGAGTGACTTGATGAATGCAGGGGCTTCCCTGGCTATGTCATGAGTCAGGACACATTCTGAAAATCATGTACAACTTTTGCCCAGGGTGGTAGCACAGCTATTATCTTGCCTTTTGTTATGCAAAGTATCTTACATGCTGTACCATCTCCTTCTCCCATCCCCCAACCATGGGCTGTGGGGACTTTGGAGATCCCACACTCTGCACCTCATTACAGTATCTGTGTGGTACAATAGGTATGGGTAATATCTATAATATTTTATATTTGTTTATGTGATGGTCAGTCAGGTGAGGGTGTTGCCAGGGAAAATGGACTCTTGTGATGTTGTGAGAATTGAATTTCAGACACGTACACGTGGGAGAAGTATAAGCATAGTGGCAGATTTATGGGGTCAAAAGAAATAATACTCCCTTGGGGATATAGACAGCAGGCAAGCTCTAGTAGCAGCTGCTCCAGTGTCCTTGCTAATCTTTTATATACTTCCTTGGTTTCAGAAAAAAGCAAGCTTTCTTTTGAAGTATCCAACCTGTTTTCTGGGTTCCCTCGGGGCTGTGCTAAGACCTACACTTACCCAGTCCCTTTCCTGGATCTTCTGGAGTTTTGTGTCCTTATCCTATCCAATCCTTTCCCCAGATTTTCCCAGGATAGGCTCCTCCACTTTATGGTCACCATTTGGGCTCCTACTGTGCACACCTTAAAGTTCTGCCTTGTCATTTGGCTTCTACTTCACATGTGTTAAATAGAAGGACCTGCCCCTGCACCATTTTGGCTTCTACTTCACATGACCCAGCAAAGAAATTTCCCCCTTGCTGTGGTTGTTCCCTGGGGAGATTAGAAAACCTGTGTTTTCTGTCTGCTCAGAGACAGAGTGTGCTGCTCTCTTCTGGGGTGTCTGTGAAGCTGTAGCTTCAGGACTTAATCAAGGTAGCCAGTTTTGCTCCCTTCTCCTTCATTAATACTTAACTGGCTACCTATGCTAACAAGGCTGCAACAGGAGACAGAGGAGTGACTCAGAAAAATAAAATATTGTTCTCATAGGTCCTAGAGACAGGACGTACAGCATGCCATGCAGGGCTTTGTGCAAAACACGCCAGGGAGGTCAGGAGGCATAGGACAAGAGCAGGGGAAAGTTCAGGCCACTGCCTTTGTACAATTTTCTACAGGAAAGGCAAGACAGACCAGAGTGAACAGTCTAGGATTTGCTAAATTGAATAATTCCAGAGGGCTCTGGGCTATGAGTGGTCTCTAGTTGCCTGGTGTCTGTCTGCCTCTGGGTGATTTAAGGCAAGAGAAATACCAGCTTGGTGTGTGAGAGTTAAGTAAGAAAGTAGTTGGGGGTGTAAACTTGGGATTGGTTAGTTTGCATAGGACAGGCATGCTTTTAGGCAAGTTGTTATCTTTATGTATTAACTAGCCCTGGGAGGGGCAGTTTCTTCTACAGCCAGAATTTTTTTTTAAGATGTCAAAATCACATAATATACAGAAAAAAACCTTTAAATTACAATGTACCGATATTATCATTTATGAGTATATTTTGTATCACCAACATGGTATGACTTAAAAGTATTCTTCTTTAAAGGTGCTGTCAGTGCTAAAGCATTCATTGCTGTCCTTCAAGCAACCCAGGACCATGGAGATGCTAAAACTTTACTTCTTGTTTTCTTTGCAGTTACTGGTGAAAGAGGTATGACTGTGCTTTGTCTTTTCATGAAATAACATTGGCACTATCTCTACTTCTTACCATGCTGAACTAATTGTGGTCTTTAAAATGTTATATCCAATGATTAATATTACTTATAATTGATATAGTTATCAAAACTAGGCCAGGTAATTATTATCACTCTCTCTTCTATTGGTATTAATTACTATTTTAAACTGGCACTTAATATGTTCCTTATTGATTAATGTATGTGGACTTGAGTCAAACTAGTAAATTATTTTTGTTCCTTAGGGCTATTTAGATCGAGAAGGTAATCCGATGGGGTTTGCTGGACTTGTAGCGCATCTGCATTATCATGAGCCTTCTAATTTTGTTTTCGTCAGTTTTCTTGTGAGCGGCCTTTTCCATAATCTCTGTCAGCCAACCCATAAAGGTAAGCTTAATGCGCCCTGTGTATCGTCTGAAGTCAGCAACAGAGGCTATAGTGAAGTTAGCACTTTAGGGACATTTTTCCACAAAGAAAATACAAAGTAGTATTGAGATAATTTAGAGATAAGAAATTAGATAAAATAAACTTTTATATACCTACTATTATAGATTATATGAGAGACAGCTATATTTTGTGATACCTATGTTAAAATGTCAACTTCTTATTAACTTCAGTGATTCCTGGATTCCATGGTTCAGAACACATTAAATAATAATAATATTTTAATAAACTTTAAAAAATTAAATTTAGTATATGCTCATTATAGAAAAGAAAGCATTATGTTAAACATAATATTTACTATTATTTGTGAATATTTTCTTCCAGGTTTTAAAATATAATTGTATACTATATTTAAATAGCTCATATCATATTAATTACATTATTTAGAATCTTGTTTTCTCCGTAATATATTTTCGCTGATATTATTTTTGTAAGTTTTTGTTAATTCTGTTTGCAATGCCTGTGTAATAGTACATCTAACACAGTTTTTTAAATTTTTATAATTAAATAGACCCCTTAAACAGCGTTCCTGAGACAGATGTTTCCCACTCATACTTACAGGTTTTAGAGTCCTAATGCCCAGGGAAATTGCCTTTTTCAACATTACTCTGTCTTCTCTCATGAACCGATAGAAACACTCTGTCAGTCACTGTCAGTCACTGTTCTGTGAAACAAGGGTACTCAGGAAATTCTGTCCCCCCAAAAGCTCTGTAAGAGGAGAAACGGTTTCATGCATCGAGATGTGTAGTTTGTATTAAAGCTGTGTGTGTATGTGGAGGGAGCAGTGTATGCAGTTACAAACATGGAGATAGAAAATTTGGTAACTTTATAAGGCCGATAATGTGGCTCTCACTATTTTGTGAGTGAGGAAACTGGGGCACAAAGAAGTTAAATACATTGCCGTGGTCACAAAGTTTTGGTAAGTGTCGGAGCCAAGATGCCACTGTAAGCAGTCTGACTCTGGAGCCCAAGCTACTCAATGGGGCACCTTTTAAACCACTACCATGTCATCTCGTGTGTTGCGATGGATAGAGAGGAAGTCAAGTTGATCAAATCTTCACATGAGTGACAGGAAGATAATGTGGGGAGAGGTTATTTGTAGGCTGAATTTTGGGACGAGTTAAATGCTAGGTTAAGAAGATTGGATTGTGTTTATGATACATTGAGATGCAACTGGAGATTGCTGAATAGTGAGAGATGTGGTCATAAATGCCGTGTAAAACTGATCTGATGCTGTGTAAAACTGACCACAGACCGAAGAGGGGAGACCTAGGTAAGGAGATAAGGCGATGTGTGTTTGGAATAACTGAGGTCTCCAGCAGAGTGGGAGTGAGAAGGATGGAAAAGAAGGTGTACAACTGCTAGGTAATAGGGTTGTTCCTTAGTTGCTCCATTTGTCAAAAAGTTCAGTTAATGTGAAATGTGAAGGAATATTCAATTTAAACATTAAAATGGGATTAAAATACCCTTTTTATATTTGTTAACAAAATACTTTTTTTTATGTAGGCTCAAAGCATTTTTCTCAAGATGTTATGGAAAAGCTTGTGTTAGTATTGGCAAATCTGTTTGGAAGAAGGTATCTTCCAGCAAAGTTCCAAGATGCTACCATCAAATTTTATCAATCAAAGGTAAAATTTATAATTCTGATATCACCAAATAAATAAGATTAATAAATCCCGCCACAAATGATTCAGCAGCAGTACAATTATATTAAATGTAGGATTCATTTGTTTTATATACTAATAATTTTCCTTCCTGTAATCACTGTTATATTTAATCTGTAATTCATAAATTTCCCCCTGTAAATCTATCAAAAGATTAAATACCTTGAGAAAAAACTAGGATAAAAAGTTTTGCTCATGCTGCCTATTTGAAAGTATCAAATTATAGCCTATAGTGGCTAAAGAAAAAATGTAGATAATTTTATATTAAATGAACTAATAGTTCCCATCATTGAATTTACAGTTCTCTTAGGATTTTTTAGCTTGAAATAGAGCTGTTGATAGAAGTGTATGTTGTGAGCTATAATGTCCTTCCTGAAAAAAACATTAGAATAACCATCTAAGAAATCATCGCTTGACTCATATAGACTAAAAGCAAGATTTGCAACATTTGCTTTGATCATGATTTCCCATCATTAAATACTATCACTAATATACTCCACTGGAATCTGAGAAAGTGGGACAGGCTGGTTGTACCAGATGCCCTTACTTAAAGGTGACAAGGAACGAAAGAGAAGAGTTCATCTGTACTGTCTAACCCCCAACGTCAAATTACAAACTTTAGCCCTCACAGAAAGCTCTCTGCACCAGTGAGCACAACTGTAGGCACTGACCTCTATCATCTTCACGTTTTTAAATCCACATGTACATTCCTGAGCTATTATTTATTGTCTTGTTTACATAAATTGATATTTAACTTATAAAAGAAAATTCAGTATCTCTACTCTTACCAATAAGGTCATCATAAAAAATACAATAAAAGAAGGTTTCGAGTCAAGGCCTTCTGTCTCTCTCTCTTTTTTTTCCTTAAATATTTTGGTGAATTTGTGCATGTTCAGGTAAGATATAGTAGGTGGTTATCACCATAACCTAGGTACTAAATATATGTCTTACCTGCAAACATTTCCTTGTGTGTGTGTGGTTTTTTTTTGATAGGAACACATAATATGAGATTTATCCTCTTAGTGTGTGTTAAAGTGTGCAATAATTAATTAATTTATTTTCTTTTTAAAAATTTATTTATTTAATTTAGACAGAGGGGAAGGGAGGGAGAAAAAGAGGAAAAGAAACGCCAATGCGTGGTTACCTCTCGTGCCCCTTACTGGGGACCTGGCCTGCAACCCAAGCTTGTGCCCTGACTGGGAATCAAACCAGCAACCCTTTGGTTCACAGGCCAGTACTCAATCCACTGAGCCACACCAGCCAGGGCCAGTAATTTATTATTAACTACAGGCACTGTGTTATACAGCAGATATCCAAAACTTATTTATCTTACATAATAGAAACTTCACATCAAGTGACAAACAATTCCTTATTTCCTTTCCACCCAGCCCCTGGCAACCTCAGTTCTATTCTCCACTTCAATGCATGACTATTTTAATAAGAGGTTTTATACAGTATTTGACATGTTTGATTGGCTTATTTATTTAGCATAATGTGCTCTACATTTATCCATGTTGTTGTAAATCTTAGGGTTTCCTTTTCTTAAAGGCTAAATAATATTCCATTGTATGTATGTATCACATAATCTTATCCATTCATCTGCTGATGGTGTAGAAATATTTTCTCCCATTCTGGAAATGCCTTTTCAATTTGTTGATTATTTCTTTTTCTATGCAGATTTTTTTTAGTTTGCTATAATCCTACTTGTTTATTTTTGTTGCCTTCACTTTTGGTGTTATATTAAAAAATCATTACTAACACCAGTATCCCTATATTTTTTTCTATGAGTTTTATAGTTTCAGGTCTTACATTCAAGTCTTTAATTCATTTTGAGTTTATTTTTATTTGCAGTGCATGCTAAGGGTACAAGTTTACTCTTTTATAAGGGTATATCAAATTTTGCCAACCCTATTTGTTATAGAGACTCTGCTTTCCCCATTGTGTGTTCTTGGCACCCTTATTAAAGATCTGCTAACCAAATATCTGGGGGCTGATTTTTGGAGCCTCATTCTGTTCCATTGATCTGCTTGTCAGTCATGCTGGCACCCTACAGTTTTAATTACATAGCTTTGTAGTATATTCTGAAGCCAGGATGTGTGATGCCTCCAGTTTTGTTCTTTATCAAGATAAATTTCGCTATTCAAGATCTTTTGTAATTCCATATGAATGTTAGGATTTTTTTCTACTTCTGTAGAAAATACCATTGAGACTTTGTTAAGAATTACATTGAATCTGTAGATCAAGTCTGGAAGTGCTGACATCATAACAGTATATATTCTTCCAGTCCGTGAGCATGGCCTGTCTTT
>PVJI01021586.1:0-26828 GCA_004026765.1 Micronycteris hirsuta
AAATGCTTGAGGTAGGAAAGCACCTTCCTTTGAGAGACTATTTCTTATTTCCAAAATATTTGGGTTCTGAACATTTTCTATATTTTCTATTTGTCTCAAAAGTTCTTTTGCTTGATTTATTTCCCCTACTAAATTATCTGCTGTCACATATGTTCAAAGAACAAGATAAATGAAATGTCAGTTCTGTTCAACAGGTTTTTATTAAATGCCTACTATATGCCAGTACCATAAAAAACCTACACAAGTCTCTTTTCAAAAAGTTTGGTAAGATACCAATGTGATCATGCTTTTATCTTTCCATGAAGATGCAGAATCCTATTATTTCACCCTTTATCTCCATGAGCCTGGATTTTCACTGTGATGATAAAGAGCTGACTGCTAGAGATCTGTAGTTTATTAATGTCACCTACATCATCATTTAGTATAGTGAGCATGTGATTTTACTAGGATTTCTCTCTCCGCTTTTGGTGTAAACTAAAAAATTCCTGCAATTTCGTTTCCCCAATTTGGTAATACAATGATGCTTTAAAAATTCAGATTCTCATTTGTTGTATTTAATATATCTAGTTGAAAGATGCAATTACTAATTTGAAGGGCAAGAACCAATTTCAGTGTGTGAAATGCTCCACCACCTTCCAAGCGCAGAATGACAGCAAAGGAGCTTGATGTTTTGTACTGGTGATGGCAAATTCACCAATAGGAAAGACAGGCAGGACAGACAGACCGAGGGGCCCTGACATACAGCATTTTAGAGCTGTGTCTGCCTAGAGGCGGGAGACACATGTCATGGCTTCAAGTCCCATTTCAATGCAGTGACTCTAAGTCACTGTGTATCACTTCCAGGATAGCATTTGGATATAAATTCATGAAACTATATGTTCTAGCAGAAACATTTTAATTTTAGTCATACTTTAAGCCATACATAACATGTAGAAACACTGTAAGTACACAGCTGAGAAAATGGTCCTTTTTCTAACCCCAGATAATCAAGGAACTGAAAAATGTGACCTAAAAATGTATCAATGACACCTGTAGCTTTTGGTACCTTAAAACTGTAAGAATCTACAGTAAATAGTTTTCTTTTTAGATTTGCTATATCCAGAAATCATCTAGAAAAAGTACATTTCTCCTGACAGTACCTCTCTATGAACTGACTGGCAACATTTCCATGGGGCGACCGTCTACAAAATCGGAGCACAGCTATTATTAGCAGCCTCGCTGAAGAGCTCCTTCCAATCACATTGGCTCCTCCTGTGCCCTCGACTGGTGACGACAGTAAAGTGACGACAACCGGTCCTCGACAAGGCAGACTACAATAGCGCCAGCTCAAGGGTGGCTGCCGACTCCAAAATAAGCCACGAGCTACTTTAAATAATGAACCGCACTCCAGTACCTCCTTTCCACCGACTGGATAACAGTAATGTCTTTTCCTCCAGGAAAGGACAAGCCCTACTTCCTAGCTAAATCGCTGGGATATACCCCACAGAAAACCTGCAATCATCCTTTCAATAAATCAATAAATCTTGTCTTTATTCCTTCGGTTATACTCTTTGTCAGTGTAGTACAGTTTTGAAAATTTCGAGAACAAAGTCTGAGGAGTGATGAGCAAAGGAAAAGCAAAGGGAGAATTATTTGGGAGACGTTTACATTCAAGAAAGAAGTATTCTGGAGGTGTTCCATGCATTTCTTGGAACTGCGCTATCACACTTTTCCCCACGAGAGAGGCCCTCTTAGATCAGCGTCAAAGTACTGAAGGGAGATCCCCAATGTCACCAGCTCCAGGGAGCGGAGCTCTAGGAGGCACAGGGCATTTGGACAACTTCTGTAAAACAGATCACTACTGCCTGAGATGAAAACTAGAGTATTAATATATTAATTAAGGCATGTTTTAAAACACAGGCCACCACGTCATCATTTAGACACTGCCGTCACCCACTAAGCAAGCTTCACAAACATTCTAATATTTGCTGTACCTCCTCTGTGAGGCAACCTCCGCCAAGAAGTGTCTCATCCACAGGTGCTATGTACACAGGTGGACCACACTATGAATACTTTTAAAGATGGCTTTTAACTTAAAGAGCTTACAAAACTGAAAACAGCAACTCAAGTGAAGATACTTTGTTGCCATTTCCAGAGTTCAAACACCGGGCAGCAATACACAAAAGTCTGCTGCCTTTCCAACCATAGGCTAATCTGGTAAGAAATATGCAGTATCAGCTACGTAGGCAAGATTGTTAATGTTTCATATCAAGTTAAAACCAAAATATGAAAAACAAAAACAACAAAAGCCAAAAGAATTCTAAAGGCCGGTTATACAGTCACAGGAGACCAAATAAAGAGATTACCTCAGACACCTCCGGTGGGCAAGCAACGCTGGTTCGGCTGCAGCTGTGCCCCAGACGGGGACACGGGTGAAGAATGAAGACATGGCACTAACATTCAAGCATTAGGTGACCGATGACGCCACAGATGAGGCAGCAATTAACGCAGATGAAAGCAAACACACACATGGTGGACACACACTCAGAGCTGAGATTGACCTGCCGAGAGGAGTTAGTAAGCTGAGTACACCGCAGCTATGTCGTTGCAAACACAAGGGCATTCTCAGAACCCCTCAGTGCTTCCTTTTAAACCTCCACCGGACCGGATCCCTTCTCCACTGGACCGGTTTCCTAAGACCCCCTGTGGGCTGCTGAGAGCCAGCAGAGAGCTCTTAGGGCTGAAAACAGTTGTAACACAGCTGGTTTGGTCTCTCATATGATTACTAATGCGAGAAAGTGGCTGTGGATTAATTTCCAGTTGACATTAGTGGGCGCTTACGTCACATGGCATTAGCAATACAGACAAAAGGAGAGTGTGTGTGTGTGTGTGTGTGTGTGTGTCCCCGACAGTGATATTCACACTGTGCCACCAAGGACAGCCCGTGAACTACCTAGAGGTGATCTGGCTTTAAACTGTGCAAATCTGTTAAAAACATACTGGACTTCTTTGAATATTATCAAACAAAATAACTTTAAAAACACAAAGACAAGCACTTCAGCCATCATTTTGGTGATGACGGTTTTGTCAAATGATTTGAAAACAGAGGCATAAAGTCTCCAAGTTAACTATTATTAACGTTCTTCTCTGCACAGCTCCCCATGCACAGATGGGGTACAAAATAAGTAGACTCTTCTCAATTCTCTCTCACCATTCACTTTATTTAAACATGAGCAAAGGAGAGGAAAAGCAGGAGAAGCAAACCAGCTCACATGGTTAATTGTATTAGACAAGCATATGGATTGCTGAACACACACAGCAGTTACTGGGTACAGATTCTCCACTTACCAGATCTGCAGTCTGATTTTCTTTCCTCTTAGCTCTACAGTTTTGATTTTAAAGTCAACACCTGCAAATAAAACAAATGAAGATGAAGCAAAAACAATACAGATAAAATCTGTCAAGAAAATAATCCCATGTGTACATTTTAATATCATTATCAGAGCCTTGGCCGGGTAGCTCAGTCGGTTAGAGCATTGTCCTAATACGCCAATGTTGTGGTTTTGATCCCTGGTCAGGGCGCATTCGAGAATCGACCAACGAAAGCATAAATAAATGGGTCAACAGGTCAATGTTTCTCTCAAATCAAGAAAAATAATTTGTGATCATTACCAACAAAACAAGCTGAAAAAAACCCTGATATCACTAAATCTCAAAAGGAAAAAGCAAAAGTTTGCCAGTACCTGTAACTGCTCAGTCATTCCAAACTTCAAAACAGTCAGTCAATCTGTGCTATACTTTACCCTGAACTATTTATGTAGCATTTACTACTTATAACATAATTTTTTAAAAACTTATTTTTAATTAAAATATAATTTATGACTACCATAAATTTAGCATAAAAACCATAAGGCTGCATTTAATAATTACTTAATAAATAAACGGCTTTAAGAGAATGTTATCTTGGGGAAAACTCTTACAGAGCACTGGAAACAGCCTTGATTTCAAACTGCCTTAGCCTAAATTTAGAAATTGTATTAATTGTTTTAGCATTCGCATGAAATTTAGTTAATATATAAACATGACTTCTTTATTGTGTTGTCAATAGTGTGGAAGAGGAATTATTTTTTAAAAATCTACATATAAAAGTTAATACGCCCAATTTTTATTTATTTTAATATTAACAAGCAAACCATCAGGTATCACTGTCCCTTTCCAATTCAGCCTTTAACGCTTCAGATGATTTTTAAACCAAATTTTCATTTGTGTACACTCCCTTACATGCTTCTCAGTCACAGAAAACTGAAATATTTCAGGCACTATTTTTTATACAATTTTCAAAACTTAAATAAACAAACAAACTGAAGGGATCCTGGCTAAATTTGAGAACTAGAAACATGTTTTTTATTGGAACTACTTCCTGACTGCTTCACAGGATCCAGGGTCCCCACGCTGCCTGCCTCCAACAAGCAGGGGGAAGGCGTCTGCCAGTGCGAGACACGGGGCCACCCACAGAGCAGGGACCCCACTCCCAGGCTCTCATCTCAGGGAACTAATGCAGCACTTTAGAGTCAGATGATGTTCTTGAGGTGAAGGGGAAGGCATATGACTGTTTTTATAATTAGCAACACACTGCAGACACCAATGCACCACCGAAGGACATGTTTACAACCTTGGGCGGAGGTGAGGCAGTAGCAGCCTTCACCTGAGCGACACAGAGAAGTTGCATGAATAGGAAATGTCACAAGAAAACAAAGCTAGAGCATACTCTATTACATTTCAATTCTTAATTTCTGACGCCCATTATAATTTAAAATGTCACCAAGTGAAACCTAGTTAATTCAATTTCACTTTCAGTTCTGGAACAAATTTGCTTTCTGGGAGTCAAATGATATGAAAACATCCTGGAAACAGGAAGAAAGTTTGTGCACCACCAACATCCTCAGAGCCCTTAATGGCTCAGCCACAAAGGGAGGCTAGAGCTTAAAGAGACACTCAACAAGGTACAAAAGCGGCCGGGAGGCAGCTGCTGTGTCCTGATTTTAAAACGGCACAGCTTACTGACCAAATACTGTCTTCCTTACATCAGCTCCAAGTTGGGACCTCACTATGTTACTCTGTGATGGCGATTTACAAATCAAGTCCATATTTTTGTTATAACTTCTATTCTGTTTTACTTTTGTTTCTAGTTTTATTTTTTAAGTTTTAGTTAAGGGACCTGCAACTTCTGTAAAATATTTATCACAGTGGCTGCCACTTTACTGAAAAGAATTGGTGATACTTGCGAGCTCTGCTTCAAATCAACTGAAAGAATCCTTTGAAATAAACGCCCAGCACAAATAATTTTTCTGTTTTCTCTGCTAAGAACTGCTGAGCCTGAGCATGTCAGACACTCTTTCTCAACCAATTAAAATAACTTATCCACCTTTAGCAGCCCTACACTAGGACTATTTTGTAACCACAAAGTTTAATAAGTAAAATAAAAGGAAAGGGTACTATTATTCAAAATCGAGTAATAAGTGGTAATGTCATCACCATGTTTTACAAATACATGACTGATTTTAATAGGAAAACAAAGTAAAGATGACAGTGAACAGGATTAACCCGTTTAGCCAAAATGAAGGCTGTCTAGTTTTATCAAGTAGATTAATGAAAAAGTAACTAACAGCAGCCCTGGCTGGTGTGGCTCAGTGGGATTGAGTGTTGGCCTGAGAATCAGAGGGTCACCAGTTCAATTCCTAGGAAGGGCACATGCCTGGTGCAGGCCAGGTCCCCAGTAGGGGGCGTGTGAGATGCAACCACACCATGATGTTTCTCTCCCTCCCTTTCTCCTTCCCTTCCCCTCTCTAAAAATAAATAAGTAAAATCTTAAAAAAAAAAAAAATATATATATATATATGTATATATATATAAATGAAAATAAAAAGGGCTTCATTTGGCCACAGAGAAATTAAAAAAAGAAAAAGTAACTAACAGCAAAATAAAAATATCCAGTGGTTAAATCTAAAACTCCATAAAAGGAAACAGCCCATTAAAATAGTCCTCTTAAATGAAATCCCCTTTCCATCTAACAGACACTAGGTGGCTTCTAATGTCTGGAAACTTACCCCAGTTTACCGCTTAGAAACATATCCTTGTATCAAAGCATACGACTAAACATTCTTAAAAACCTTCTTACATCAAGTCAAAAGTGTATCTTAATGCTGTCTATTTTAAATATTTGCAAGTCACAGAGATTGTAACGAATCCCTAAATAAAAGGTAACAAGTCATTAACAACCTTAAACATTCAGATCAGTTTTGGACAAAGCACAGAGGAGCTCCCCTGGCTGAGGGCCAGGGACCCACCTTTATAAACAGGGACAGAAAGGGCGGTGACTTCATCTCCATCCACAGCACTTGCTAAAGACCCTGTTTCCTACAGGTGTCTTGACTAACAGATAAAGTGACAGGCCTACTACTCCATCAGTCGATGGGGACAATCCCTGCCCTCAAGGAACCTGGCCACACTGACCTATCAACAGAACACCCGTGTGTTTGGCAAAGAAACGCTTTTCTCTGCTGCCATCTCTTAAAGAAGCCCCCTTGTCTCCAGAAACCTTTTAAGTCCTTAGTGATGTCCTATCTGAACCCTTACGATGGCCCAAGCCCTTATCCTCATTCTTCATGTGTTTCCAGTTGGACCAGAATTCTCTTGACCACCTTGTCCCTTCTTTGTTGTTGGTGTCCCCTCTGAGGACACAGTTGCCCAAAAGCTTAGGACACGGCCTGGCACACTACAGTGACTCCATAAACCTGATAAACAACCCTTCCTCCCCCCATCAAATGTTGGATATGTAAGGAGGAATGCTAGTATTTTTAGAAAAATTAGGGAAATTCAGGACTTTTCTTTTCTTTAAAGCTCAAACAAAACACCTAGGTAGTAAAGAGAAAGGGCAGATGTTCCGAGTGTCGGGTGGGCAGAGCGTGGAATGGGAGCAGTGAAATGCAGGGGTGCCCAGCACACGCACATCATCCCAGAGATGGAACACTTCACTTCTACAATTCCTATCATTGGCGGTAAATCTGCAGAGGACGGGGCAGTCTTAACATGCCCATCCCAGGAACTACGGTAACAGGTTATTGAATCGCTTAGGTGGGAAGTGGCCCACCGAGTGAATTATTCTGACAACGGGAGCTTATCTTTAAAAAAATATTTTATTCACTTATTTTTAGAGAGGGGGAATTGAGGTGACAGACAGAGAAACATCAATGTGTGGTTGCCTCTTGTGCACCCTTTACTGGGAACCTGGCCCACAACCCAGGCATGTGCCCTGACTGGGAATTGAACCAGCAACCCTTTGGTTCACAGAGCGGCACTCAATCCACTGAGCCACACCAGCTGGGGCTGGGAGCTTACCCTTCTTTAAGTCAATGTTATGGAAGTCTTTCTAGAAATATTTATATCAGAAAGGACACAGGTCACAGGGGATACTCCCTGTATCAGCAGGTGTACGCTACTCTAATTTGAGTCACTGTGTCTTCTTTTTGATCTTAATGATCTTTAATAGTAACGATGGCGGACATTTGTCAGACATGCTGTGCCTGACATCCAACACATGGAACCCTGCAGCAGCCCAATGAGGTGTGCGCTATTATCCTCATTTTAGAGGAAAACACCAGAGCAGAGAGGACAAGGTGACTTGCATTACGGTCACAGCACACACTAGTTGAGTGGCAGAGCCTATATTCAAATTTGTAACACTGCCCACAATGAAAAGTTGTTATAGTGAAAGTCAGATGCCTGAAAACAAGGAAATGTTCTGCAAATGAGCCAGAATCTCCACAATAAAGCCAGGAGAGAACACAGCTTAACTTTGCAATTTGTCTTTTTCTTTGTATTCATCTTTCATAAATCTTAGCAACAGCATAAAGAATCTGCATACTTAGTGCTGATAAGATTTGTAAATTCCCCTCCCTTAAGGCAAAACACTCCCAAAGCATTACCGTAGTTCTTTTTGCTGGGCCACACAAGTTACAACAGTGAAAATAGCAAAAATCAACAGAGGCTTCTTTCTGCACATTCCTTTCCAGCAAATGCAAAAGATATATATACAGAATAACATCTTGGTTCATGCCTATGATTGCAGCTGAACAGACGTCCTCCCCTTTTTCTTCTCTGCCCCACACCACCACCAAAGATCTGATTTTATCTTACTTAACTTTTTCAGGAAGTTGAAGGATTTCAGACTTTGAAATAAGTCACAATTCAAATAGTGGTCACAATGTTACTGCCAGTTTATAATAACTATCTTAAATTTGTAGAGCTTTTCTTCCAGGGATATATACTTCATGCAGCGTAATCCAATTTGCAATACAATATTTCTAGCAAGGGAGAGGATCTCTAACATTTTCACTGAGTTGAGAGTGAGAAAATAAATTAAGAAATGTGTCAGGGTCACATAAAGGAATACTGAATATTAGAAAGCAAGTCACCTGACCCTGAAGCCAGTCCTTGGTCTAACCACCGCCTACCAGAGCAGAGCACAACAGAAGCTCCCACAGGAAAGCACCATATACAGAAAAAAGCACTGAAACTGGCTGTCACTAGAACCATCTTTCAACTGCTGTACTGAAAGCACCAAATTTGAGAACTATTGTTAAATACTATCTGTTTTTTCCTACTTTCACTGTTAGGAGTATTCAATGAAATAGAAATTAAGTACTTTAACTGTAAAATATTCTGATCATTCTCAGAAATAGGTACCATTAAAATAGTAAAATGACAGCTACGGGATTTTGTGGCCTGGAGTCCCGAACACTTTCCTCTTGGCGAGCAGAGAGGCAGTCTGGCCACCCGCGGAACGACGGAACATGCGGGAGCACAAGCCTCGGGCACCAGTTCCACTTAAAGGTGAGATCAGACTTCGGGCCAAGATGGAGGCGCAGGTAGACACACTGTGCCTCCTCGCACAACCAAAAGGACAACAACAATTTAAAAACAAAAAACAACCAGAATGGACAGAAAATCGAACTGTATGGAAGACTGACAACCAAGGAGTTAAAGAAGACACGTCCATCCAGACTGGTAGGTGGGGTGGAGACGGCAACCAGGCAGAGAGGGCTCACGGCCAGATGGCAGCTGGCGGACCCAGTGAGACCAAGGCTGGTGGAGTGGGCGGTCCCACATTCGTGTGCGGATAAAGGAACAGCTGGGGAGGGAAACACGCCGCACAACCCAGGGTTCCAGCACCAGGAAATAAAGCCTCAAACTACCGATTGAAAATACCTGTGGGGGTTGAGGCAGCAGCAGGAGGAACTCCCAGCCTCACAGGAGAGTTCTTTGGAGAGACCCACAGGGTCCTAGAACCCACAAGCCCACCCACCTGGGAATCAGCACAGAAGGGGCCCACTTTGCTTGTGGGTAGCTCGGGAAGTGACTGAAAGCCGGCAGAGAGTGGAGCAAGCGCCACTGTTCCCTCTCGGATCCCTCCCCAATATACAGCGTCACAAAGCAGCACATGGGTTGTCCCGCCCTGGCGAACACCTAAGGCTCTGCCCCTTACATGTAACAGGTGCGCTGGAAAAAAAAATGGCCCAAATGAAAGAACAGATCAAAGCTCCAGAAAAAAATACAACTAAGCCACAAAAAGACAGCCAACCTATCAGATGCACAGTTCAAAACACTGGTAATCAGGATGCTCACAGGATTGGTTGAATTTGGTCGCAAATTAGATGAAAAAATGAAGGATATGCTAAGTGAAATAAAGGAAAATGTACAGGGAACCAATAGTGAAGGGAAGGAAACTGGGTCTCAAATCAATGGTGTGGACCAGAAGGAAGAAAGAAATATTCAACCAGAAAAGAATGAAGAAACAAGAATTCAAAAAAATGAGGAGAGGCTTAGGAACTTCCAGGACATCTTTAAACGTTCCAACATCTGAATTATAGGGGTACCAGAAGGAGAAGAGGAAGAGCAACAAACTGAAAACTTATTTGAACAAATAATGAAGGAGAACTTGCCCAATCTGGCAAAGGAAACAGACTTCCAGGAAGTCCAGGAAGCTCAGAGAGTCCCAAAGAAGTTGGACCCACAGAGGAACACACCAAGGCACATCATAATTACATTAGCCAAGATTAAAGATAAGGAGAGAATCTTAAAAGCAGCAAGAGAAAAGGAGACAATTACCTACAAAGGAGTTCCCATAAGACTGTCAGCTGATTTCTCAAAAGAGACCTTACAGGCAAGAGGGGCTGGAAAGTATTCCAAGTCATGAAAGGCAAGGACCTACATCCAAGATTCCTCTATCCAGCAAAACTTTCATTTATAATGGAAGGGCAGAGAAAGTGCTTCTCAGATAAGGTCAAGTTCAAGGAGTTCATCATCACCAAGCCCTTTTTATATGAAATGTTAAAGGGATTTAACTAAGAAAAAGAAGATAAAAACTATGAAGAGTAAAGTGATAGCAAACCCACAGTTGTTAACAACCACACCTAAAACAAAAGCAAAAGCAAACTAAGCAAACAACTAGAACAGGAACAGAACCACAGAAATGGAGATCACATGGAAGGTTATCAACAGGGGAGTGGGAGGGGGAGAGAGGGAGAAAAGATACAGAGAATAAGTAGCATAAATGGTAGGTAGAAAATAGGGGGAGGTTAAGAACAGTATAGGAAATGTAGAAGCCAAATAACTTATACGTACAACCAATGGACATGAGCTAAGGGGGAGGGGGGGATATGGGTAGGAGGGGGTGTGCAAGGTGGAGGGGAATAGAAGGGGGAAATGGGACAACTGTAATAGCATAATCAATAAAATATATTAAAAAAATAGAAAATAAAGGTGAGATCATATGGTAAAAAAAATAGTAAATGATTTCATGTCACTAAAAAATGCTTATCAGGCCTGAGGATATCAAAATCTACCTTAAGTTTAATAAGATCTGTCTCTTGCATTCCAGGCTGGACATACTGCACTTCAGCACACGAAGACCACCCCGTGTCTCCGGTGCTGACATTGGCAGGAGGACACGGAGAAAGCCGTGCACTCGACGGGAACCACAGACTACATCAGGCAGGGAGGAGTCCGAGGTGATCAAAGCAGAGGCTTGGGGACAGAGCGCGTTGCCCCCAGGAACCCATCAGAACAGGCAGACAGTCCCATTACCACGAACCATACATGTACAAAAGAATTTCACAGAAAGGGGTTTATTCCCTTTGTAACAAAAAGATTAAGAACTAACTCTTTTATGGTGTTGAGTATGTTTCAGGTACTAGTCTAAGGGCTTTATATTTACTCACTGTACATTAGCTCACTGCAGTATATACTTTTTTTTTTTTAAAGATTTTATTTATTTATTTTAGAGAGAGGGGAAGGAAGGGTGAAAGAGAGGAAGAGAAACAGCAATGTATGGTTGCCTCCCACATGGCCCCCACTGGGGACCTGGCCTGCAACCCAGGCATGTGCCCTGACTGGGAATCGAACTGGGATTGTTTGGTTCCCAGCCCGCGCTCAATCCACTGAGCTACACCAGCCAGGGCAATGCAGTATATACTCTTAACAATTTTATAAGGTAGATAGTATTACTGTCCCCATTCTACAGATGAAATAACAAGTCAGAGGCTAGTTACTTGCCCGAGGTCACCAAGCTGGTATTAGAGCACAGATATGAACCAGGGCCAAGTGGCTCCTGGCTATGTCATCCCTGCTCAGCCTCATCTGATGAATGAGGGAATGGCTGGAAGATGGGTATAAACATTTATTCAATGTTTAAAAAAATAATAATTCTGTGTTTCCACGGAAACTATAGAAGTGCGCGACACTGACTGGCTTGACAGACTGCTCCTGTATGGGCCGGCCTCCTTCGGCTCCCTGGTTACACCGACGCTCATCTGAAAAGGCAAGACATTTTGACCTCTTGGTTACAAGAGGAAGAGCTAAAAAAAATATGCAGGGACTGTCAAATAGAGTTTGCATTTAACACAGGTCATGTGTCTACACTTTCATAACTGGCACTTATAATTGCGTTTTCTAGGCCAGATATGTAAGATATTCTATCCCCACTTATTCCAGGAGATAGGAAGAGTGTAAGCCCAACTTTTTTTTCCTTTTTATAAGTAAGGAAAATGAAGTTAAGTCACTTGCCTAAAGACACTGACAGCTGTGGCAGGTGGGACTCAAACCCAGGACTGTGTGCCTACCTCTGAAACCCACACTCTCCCCAGAGTATGCCGTCACCTGGAGGGGCTCCTACAATGAGCGGTGGCCAAGAAGAGGGGCAAGTGTTTTTAAGGGAAAATGTGATGATAGGTGAGTGACTCTTTATCAGTCAACAAGAGAGCGGAGTTCTGTGGTGTAGCAGGCCTAAAGAGCGGGGAGACAGCATGTAAGAATGCCAGAGCTCCTCATTTTGAAGCAGCCCGTCCCTCCACCTGAGTCCTGACTTACGGGATCCTGAAGCTTCTGCATTAAGTGAAGCCAGGAGAGTTTTGTTTATCAGCTATTTCCATCATTAGTTTGCCCGAGGTGGAAACGCAGGTTGCTGTTTTGTTTTGTAAACTAAGAAGGCGTTACATAAGCACCAGAAACCAAACAGAGGAGGCTGTCAGATTTGGTGGGAAAGGTCCTCTGTGGAATACGGTGTTCTGTTAAGCCTCACTGTTTTCTGATTTTAAAGGAAAAGGATATAATAAAAAAGTCACATTCACTTAAGGACACTATTTTTGGTCTATTTTGGTTTGCTAAATATTTTCAGAATGGCAGAGATGTGCAATCAAAGAACAAAAGGAGAATAACCAATTTCTTCCTCTGCTGAGCAGAGCACTTTACCTCCCTGACTCACTTCCCTTTCTGAAAAGGACAAGCCAGGAGAGCAGGCCTTAGCTGTGGGTCCTGTGAGTGGTTAGCAGAGCGGCACTTTACGTAAATGTGAAAAGCCTCTCAAAAATATCGTGCTGACTACTGTACAAAGCTATGTCTTCTTTACAAATTCTAACAAATAATTAGAACAATGAATCGGGCACCCGAGGCGGAAGAATAATTTGCAGCTCTCAGAGGAACCAGCTCTGCCTTCTCAAGCCAGTTCCAAGATCTCCAACAGACCGCTCCTGGCAGACTCCATGGGCTGGAGGGAGCGGAGCAACCTCTAAGAATCTGGACCTCTGTCAGGCATAATGAAACCTTTCTTCTTCAGTGCCAGTGCAGAACAGTGAAAGAAAGGCTGAGTGCACCTGAGACAGGTCTTTAAACAGATTTTTAGTCCACCTGAACAACCCCACCACACCTACATTTCCGTATTTTCTTTGAAAGATAGCTACTTTATTTCACAAAAACCGGACACACTCTGCACAAGCCTATCAATGCGCATGAAGTTTACTAAATAAACCTACCTAATGGCACTATGCACAGCACATGCTGGCAAAAAAAACTAAATGTTAACGAAGATGCACCAGCTCCCGTCACACTCACATCTCCCTGAGTCACCGTGTTGTGTCACTCTGGCAGGGAAGCGAAACACTGGCCAGCTGCGGTGCTGGGCTTTTGCAGTGGGAACTCTGGTCGACTTTCCCTAATTCTCTGTCAAGTGAAACACTCAGAAAGATCAGCGACGGCTTGGAAGACTACATATAAATGCGTAAGAGCAAAATAAAACACAGCTTAGAACATGAATCCAGTAGAGGTTCACACTGAGTTTTCAAACAATCTCTGACCTAAGTTTCCAGAATCGAGTCCAAGTAATGAATGTCCCTTACCAGCGGTCCCACTGCTTCTAGGTGAAGTTGACCAGATGAACTGTAATTCATCTATCATGTCACCTAACATTCAAGGACAGACTCACAGATAGCCATTTCAGCCAAAGATTTATTCACTTATTTCTTGGAACCCTCAATTCTGCTTCCAGTTCAGCTGCTGATCCTGATAAAATGCAGTCAGCTGACCATGAAGCTCCCCCACCCTCGGAATGGGCATCCTGAGTGCACCCTGAACTCAAACCTAGACTCAGGAAAGATGTATTCTCACAGAGACCACAGGGACTACTGCCAGCAACTGAGTGAAACCAGGATTTCAGTAAAGCACCATCATTTTCTAAGACCAGTTACTGTCAGGGGTCACCTGTGAGGTTGAACACACTGCTACAAACTGAGAAAAATGAAGACAGAGCAGGGAGGGTCTCAAAACTAAATTAAAAAAACTTTTTAATTCAAATATTGTCTTTCCTAATTTGAGGGAGGGTCTACTTCATTTTAAGTCTTTTTTTTTTTTAGAAGGTTGGCAATAATGTTTTTATTTTTTAAATGTTCTTACTTGGAAAAATAAAAGAACTGGCAACCCTACGTTAGCCTCCTGTACTTTGGGGGAAATTTATGGCCCAGGAAAACCAGAATTCTGGTTTTAATGGCCTTATTCCTACTTTCTATTTAAAATGTCAAATTTTGGCCCTGGCTGGTGTGGCTCAGTGGATGGAGTGCCAGACTGAGAACCAAAGGGTCACTGGTTTGATTCCCAGCCAGGGCACATGCCTGGGTTTCAAGCCGGGTCCCTAGTAGGGGGCGCAGGAGAGGCAACCCCACACATTGATGTTTCTCTCCCTTTCTCTCTCCCTTCCCCTCTGTAAAAATAAATAAATAAAATCTTTAAAAAATAAAGTGTCAAATTTTGTAAAGTTTTTATACATGGATAGAAGGTTTAATATATGTAAGTAACTAAATATTTAGGTAAGAAATCTAATTCTTAGAGCATTATTTTAATAACTAGAAGGCAAGTGACAAACGATGACGGGGCATAGTTAGAGAAAGTCGATTTCGTTGATGCCGAAGATCAATAATATCACTATCTTCCCGGGGCTGCAGGGAGGACCAAACTAGATGAGCAGGAAAGGGCTTCATGATTCTGATTTTGATGCACCAGAAATGTCACAAAGCAGTCTCAGAATACGCTAAGGAACACAGAACTCACTGTAGCCCTGCCCCTGACCACTTGCTGACCAGCTGCGTCATGGTGGCTAAGTTTACGTCTTTCAGCCTTTGTTTTTTCACCTGTAAAATGGGGATAACTTTCAATCTTATTATAAGGATCAGAAAGAGTATACTTTTGCTGGTACATAGTAAATGCTCAACAAATTGTAGCTACTACTAATATATTTTATTAGTTTTATTTTATATGTAAAGACAAGTAAATTACTTACCCAAAGTCACAACCTAGTGAGCGGCAGAGCCTAAATAAAGAACCCAGGCCCTTACTCTAGTGTATTTTACTAGACCTTACACTAGTGTATTTTACCCAGTCTTACTCTAGTGTATTTTCTGGAATGCAATGCTGCTGGAGGCTGGGCGGTGCTGCCTGGCAAAACCACTTCAGTCCAAACAAAATGAACAGGTAGCTTTGAATAGTTACATAGAAATAAAACAATGGCTGACCAATATATAATTTTATGGGTGTTCTTTGGTATGTTAGATAGTCATGAATTTCTACAGCCAACTAGTTTTTTTCCATTTCTCAAACTTTAAAAAGCTGCTCATGTACTTTATGAAGAACTTGTCAAATTATGCTAGCTATATCAGACTAAGTAATTCAATCCCATAAGATACCAAGTATTATTTGAAAATAATAATCCACTTAGACAATTTCCATTAGTCAATTATTTAAAAACAGTCTTTTAAGCTCTTCATACCCTGGTGAATTTTGTGTCTTTTAAACCAAATCAACTTCTGACAATAATTTTTTTAAAAATCAACATTTTGCTCACTTAAAACAGGTTTTCTCAAATCCCTTAGGACAGGGGTGTCAAACCCATTTTTCAACAGGGGCCATATCAGCCTTGGGGTTGCCTTCAAAGGGCCAAGTGTAATTTCAACTCCTTAACAGTTAAGGAGTAGTTACATTTATACAGTCCTAAAACTATTTCAGCCCTTTGAAGGCAACTGAGAGGCTGATGCGGCCCCCGGTGAAAATAAGTCTGACACCCCTGCATTAGGATTTCCACAATGATCTTGTACAGAAAGCCCAGGGGAGTCTGATTCACTTTGGAGGTAGTCTCTTCTAGCCTTTGAATTGCGAACGCCATCACTTAGTGAGGCCCCTTGGTCTGTGCATGAGCAGGCTCTTCCCCAGCGGCCTGGTGGTGCACGGTCTTTCCCAGACTCTGCTGTCATGAGCAGACACATCTGCAAGTCCAGACAGGGTAAGGGAAAAGTTCTACTAGGGAAGAGAATCTCTTAGGGAAGCTGACTATACTACCTGGAGATGAAACTGGACAGACTGGCCTCAGAAGAATCTATGAGCTAACTGCTCACACAACAGGCATTCAGGTGAAGCAAACACAATTCCACACCACACCCAACACCATATTTACATAGCATTTTTCTAAAGGAACTTGAGGAATGAATTTATCTCTACAGCATTCCAATGGTGAGGAAAGCTTCCTTGGTCAGCCCTCAACCTAACCCTGCTTGGAAGGGCTTCCATTATGTTCCCCGAATATTCTGTACACATCTCTACCGCCTCGCTTATCAACCTGGCATCTTGTTCCCCAGGACTCTGGGCCACATCTGGATAGACTACGTCCTTTTTCCCCACAGAGAGGTCCCCAGTGGGTAGGTTAGCACCCAACACACAGTAAGTGCTCAATAAGTGATCTGATAAGTGGAAGGAGAAAGCAACTTAGAAAGAGCCTGAAGGGGGATTAATTAGCTTTCTTAAAGTGTTTTCACACTCTGGATCAGACCAGAAACTATCATCTTTCTCTGAACTTCCCACAATTAATAAACACTTATGAAGTCAAGTACCACAGGCTATGTATGGAGGAAACAAAAATGAGCAAGACTAGAATCCAACCACACAAGGAAGCTTGTAGTGGTAGTGGTGGGGGAGGTATGTGTGTGTGTAAGTGTATGTATTTATGTTTGTTTGTTAAGGAGATGAGGAGCAAACTGCCTGGTCTCCTTGCCTCATACTTTCTTTCTCATTCTCAAATATCCTAAGGAATCCTGCCCAATTAGTTTCGCTGTCTTCACGCCAAAGTCACACTCAGAGGCTTTATGGCTCCAGTTGCTAGAGAACAAGGTCTACACTCCTCAGCATGGCAGTCAAGGTCTTGGGGCATTCGCTCCTGATGTCTCCCGGTAAGTCTTTCCCAGAATATGGGGGTGCTGCTCCACTGTGGCCCCAGCTTAGAAAACTCTTCCTCATCTCTCCTCTGCCTTATGTAATGCATACCTTTGCTCACCTCCAGTCTCTCCTCCACCCACCCAAGCCCTCTGCTGAAGTCCCTCTGCCCGTTACCCACCCATTGGTGCCTGTGCTGATTTCTTTTCATCAGAGTACAAGTATATTATCCCTCATTTTTATATATTTTAAGTGTAGAGCCATAAAAGATGGATAATTCTGAATTGCTTTTAACTCTATTTTATATATATCAGGTACTTAAGTACCAGTATAAACTCATTTGATGGTTTAACTCCCTGTACTTTATATGATCTAAGGTTAGATATTTGAAACAGGTATACTTATGCTACTGAATTTTAACATCATGGTCCCAAGGTCAACATTTAAAAAACAAACAGGTTACAGAGAGCACAAGTGTTTCCAAAATGATCTATTCTAAAATAAGCATTAAGGGAAACAAATTCTCATAAACCAAACAAAAATACAAAATTTGAGGGTTAATTTTCCATTAAGACATTTTAAATGTAGTACTTTTTTATTACATGGCAACTGAAAACCAATTCACCCCAAACTGTACTTCCTTGAAACTACCACTGGATACAATACTAAACAGAAGTACAAGACTACAGAATACTTTTAACTCTGAATTTCGTATTTAAATACTATTCAATGTTTCTTGAACCTCCTTTAGGGAAACCCATCACTGACGATCACTAACTGTGAATGCCCTTATGTTGAAGAACCCCCTCATCTATGTGGTTCCCCAGCAGTGACAGCTTTTAAGGGGTTTTCCACGGAATCACCTGTTACCCACACCCACCTGACAGACCTCAATGCCAAGTCCTGTACTTCTGACTTCATTAAAAAATTTCCCCTGCAGTTTCAATTTTAGGTCCTGAGGACATTAAACTCCCTGACCTGAGTGTTCCTGTATTTACCTCATTGTTGTAGTTCACCCATCTGGGTGTACTGGATGACTTATCTCCACCTTTGGGAGTCCCTGGGTTATTTGAGGTCGCGGACAAGTACAGCTGAAGTCCCTCTGCCCCATATTTATAGTTAAAGCAAGAAATTTAGTGTAGTTTTAGTCTTAATAATATTCTCCATAGATTCTCCACAGGAAATTTTAAACTTCATTATTTCAGCATATCATAAAAGTGAGTTCAAGTTTAGAAAATAAGCCCTTTTACGGAATACTCCTCGCGAGGTACAGCTAAGGCACCAAAATTTGCTGTAGATGACCCACTTTGGCCCCTAGCCTGGAGCACAGCTTTAACTTCACTACAGCCCACCCCCCCCTCCCCCGCCGCGCCTGCTGCTCCCTCTCACCACCTTTTCCTTGCGTGAGTAATGTAAGGGTCGAGAGTTTCCGTGGAGAGATGCTCACGCTGTGCCTGAGAGCTGAACGGGACCAATGCATCACCCCACCTCATGACCGCCCCTGGGCGGGGGGCGGTGCGGGAGTCGACGCTAAGACTCCTGTGTTCGATAACCCGCCCCTACCCGGACCTTGCGAGGGGCCTGAGGGGTTTGTGCTGGGAGCGCAGGTTTCAAGAGCAAGTATGCGTGAGGCTACACTAAATTTCTCCGTCTGGCTTTGGGAACAAAATCGAGGGCTCCCACGGGGTTCTTCCCCTCCCCCTAGATATCACCGAGAGGTCCATCCACCAAATGCAAGGCCACCAAGGGCCATACAGTTGGAGAGGAAAAAGCTGAGAAACTCGATGAGAAGCGAGGCCCACAGAGCGAAGGACACTCGCTCTGGGGCACTGGGGACCGGGGGAGGGCAGCACCGGCGGCAGGAAGGCCCAGCCCCGGAGCCCTTACCCACGGTGGACTTGCAGGCCTCGCAGAAGGTGTCGTCGGTGAAGCGCTCCATCAGGCTGGTCTTGCCCACGCCGCGGGAGCCTATGATGATGACCTGCAGCTTGAAGTCGGCCGGCCTGGGGGGCTGCTTCCTCCGGCGGGCCTGGCCGCCCGACAACGCCGGGGAACCCGCGCCCAGGCCGCCGCCGCCGCCCCCTGCCCGTCTCTGCAGCGCGGCCCCCGGATCCATGCACGCATACGGCTCCCGCTCGGCCCACCGCCCGCCGCCCCCCGCCCCCCGGACGCGCGCCCCGGGCTCCGGTGCTCCTTCGGCCTCCGCCGCGCGCCAGGGGTCGACCCCAGGCTCGGCGTCAGCCCACGCGAACGGCCTCGGCGGCCCGCGGGCTTCGTGCTGCAGCTGCGCCGCTGGCCGCTTCCCCGCGCCCGCGTCCAAGCCGCTGCCGCCGCCGCCGCCGGGAGAAGAGGAAGGGAAGCAGCTACTCCGCAGCAGCGGCAGGAGCATCCCGGACAAGGAGGGGCAGGAAGCGCAGGCGCGGGGCGGGCGCGGGGGGAGCCGAGCCGGATTGGAGGCCGAGCTCACGCGCGCCCCCTGCCGACGGGAGGACCACCAGCCAGGCGCGCCTCTGCCGCGGCTGCTGGCTTCACTCTTCACCCACTTTGATTTCTTGTAGCCCTGCTGCTGCTCCGCGCCCGCTCTGTTCAGCTTGCCAGCGCTCTCTTCCCTCTCTTTTGTTTCTGGCGGCTCTTTGATCTTTCCATCCTCCCCCACCTTCTCCCCTTTTCCTTTTCGCTCCTCCTTTCCCTGCTTTCAATGAGCACTTCGAAAACACCACGCCCGTTTATTAGACATTTCTTCCCCCAAACCTGTGACCGTCTCACCATGTGTCTCCCAAATCACTGCCGCAACTCTCAATGTTACCAGGACGCTCGCAAGTCCCTAAGCCAAGCTTCCACGGTCACACCCGGCCAACTCGGGGCTCCTGTCCAGATCCACGCGCGCGCAGATCCCACTCACTGGAGGAAGCCCCGCGCACCCGCTACTGGGCGGTAGACTTCATCTTTTCCTTTCATGTGTCTTCCATTTCCCACAAGAAACACAAGAAACCAGCTATTTCTACTCCCAATTGCTTCCCCATTCAAGTTAGGAAGTTTTTTATTTCGTTTAACTTTAAAAATAAATGGGAAGCTCCTTTGGGGAAGCGAGTGAGTTAGAACTCAAACAGTAGTAGAAAAGTACAAAAATTTAGGACTTAATGGACTCGAGTATGTTTTGCCATTTCTATTTGAAAGGATTTAAGGATACGGAAAATCACTGCTCTGATTTTCTGCCAGGGATTTGTTTAGCAAATTCCTCGGCGTAAACTTGGGCACCTACCTCAGAACACACGGTTCTAAATATGATAGGAGCTGGCACATTTGGCGGTAATGATCACATAACCCACCAGATTTCAGCTTTATTTAGAACTGGATTTAGTAATGCATGGTACACGTGGATGTTAGTCTCCAGACCTCGTTTGTAGAAATCTGGCATTGCTCACGAAGTAATTTGGAAGTTTACATTTATAAGAGAATTCTTAGCTTTCCAAAAACAATCACAGTAGGAATGTTTTCAGTCATTCTTGAGATACTTAAAATAAGATTAGATCTCATTATTTTAAACACAGCTCCATCACTTACCATCAGGGAACTATTCTGAGCTGTGGATTTCGCTGGTTTTCTACAGGAATGAGAATAGTTGATGTTGGGAAAATTGGACAGATACACACAGAAAAATGAAAGTAGACCACCTTCTTACATCACACACAAGAATAAATTCAAAATGGATTAAAGTCTTAAAAGTTAGACTTGAAATTATAAAACATTAATAGAAGAAAACATAGGCAGTAAACTTCAGACATAGCTTGTAGCAATATTTTTTTCTGATACTTCTCCTCAGGCAACGAAAACAAAAGAAAAAATAAACCAGTAGGCTACATCAAACTAAAAAGTTTGGGCAGCAAAGAAAATCAACGAAATAAAAAGACAACCCCCTGACTGGCAGAACATATACCCTGATACATCTGATAAGGGGCTAATATCCAAAATTTATAAAGGACTTATAAAGCTCAACACCAGGAAGACAAACAATCCAATTAAAAAATGGGCAAAGGATCTGAAGAGACACTTCTCCAAAGAGGACATACAGATGGCCAATGGACCTATGAAAAGATGTTCAATGTCATTAATCATCAGAGAAATGCATATTAAAACTACAATCAGATATCACCTCACCACCTGTCAGAATGGCTATCATCAATAAATCAACAAATAGCAAGTGTTGGTAAGGATGTGAAGAAAAGGGACCCCTCATGCACTATTGGTGGGAATGCAGATTGGTGCAGCCACTGTGGAAAGCAGTATTGAGTTATCTCAAAAAATTAAAAATGGAACTGCCTTATGACCCGGCAATTCTATCCCTGGGAATTTATCCAAAGAAACTTGAAACAGTAATTTGAAAGAATATAAACACCCTTATGTTCATTGCAGCGTTACAGTCGTCCCTTGCTATATCGTGGTTCACTGATTTGCGGCTTCACTGTATCGCGAGTTAAAAAAAAATCTAATTCTGTATCGTGCAGTTTTGGCTATATTGCTGGATTTTGCAGTATATAGGTATTTATATAATATTTATGATTTTAATTATTTTTGCCTAAAAAATTTAAAACAATATAAAAATGTTAATTCAAACATATTAAAAGAATGTTAAATCGAAATAAAATACAGTATGTATTTCATCAGCGGATGAATGCCGTACTGTACACAATGGAAATGCAGTACACCACTACCGCTTGTGTAAGTTTGCCAGTATGAGATTGTACATGGCACACTATTGGCTGATGGAATAGAAGGTGACCAACCACAGCACTGTATTCCGTATCCTAGGTGCTGATTGGCTCAGTGACCGTAGCATCAGTCTGTTTGCTCTCCCACACTGTGCCCATACGTTCAGCATCTCTCCTTGTCCACTTCACATCGACGTCTGATCGCTGTATGTAGTGTTGCTCTGTGGTGGTGTGTTTTTGTGAGATTTTCATAAAAGTCTGAATTTATTTCAAGCCCTACGATGCCACCCAAACATTCTGCACCTTCTAAGGCTTCTGGCAGTGAACTCAAGTATCAAAGGAATGTGCTTACCATCAAAGAACAGGTGGAACTTCTCGACAAGTTAAAGGAAGGCAAAAGCTACTCGGCTGTAGGCCGCCATTACGAGATCAACGAATCTACTGTTTGCTACATAAAGAAAGATAAGAAGAATATTAGGTCTACGGCAGCAATGACTTTTAAGAAGACTGCAAAGTGGGTGGTCACTTCCCGCAATAAGGCCATTGTGAGGATGGAGTCTGCATTGACCCTGTGGATAAGTGACTGCAGGAAGAAGAATATCTCACTGGATACCAACACCATCCGGATGAAGGCCAAGAAACTTCATGATAGTTTTGCAGAAAGCATGGACGTTCACGATGGTGATGAGGATGAAGATGAGGAAGACAACACAGAAGCAGGACCATCAAGTGCTTCTCTCACCAGACCAATTCCATTCAGTGCTAGCAAGGGCTGGTTTGACAAATTTCAGAGACACTTTGGACTCAAGAGCGTTTCTCTGTATGGAGAAGCTGCCTCTGCGAATGTCCACTCACAACTGTTGACAGACGAAGACCTGACAGAGATGACGAAGTCAGCAAGTGAAGAAGAGGATGAGGAACAAGATGAACTATGGGTTGGAGAAGAGGAGGAGGTTGGCCTAACACTTGATTGTCTTGCAACCATGGTCAGAGTGGCCAAAGAACTTCAGTGAGTGGCTGAGGAATGGGACCCCCAGATGCTTCGTTCATTGCACTTCATAAATACAATCGAGAGTGGCATGTCGGTCTATAAAAACCTTCTCACTCAGAAGAAAAAGCAGCGCCAACAACTCCCCATAACTCTGTTCATCACTTGTATGAAGAGATCGGTTATGCCTACACCTTTAGTGGAAATAGAAGTTATGGCCCAGGGCAAAGATACTGCACCACCTGATGAAGCGCCTGATGAAGTGGTGCCTTCAGAAGAGCTGTGATGCTCTTCTTGGCTGTGCAGTACATTCATCTCATCGTCATCACCTTCATCGCCATCAGTACTGCACAGCTACATAATTCATGATCTTCATCATTCAAGTTGTAGTATACTTCACTGGTGAGTACCCAGATAGAATTTTATATGTTGTTAAAATTACGTAGGTTTAAGAGTGTAGAAAGTGTTTAAGAAAGAATGTAGAAAGGTGTAAGAGCATATGAAGTGTTTATAAGAGTGTGGGAAAGGTTAATAAGAGAGTGGGAAAGGTTTATAGGAGTGTGGGAAGGGTTTATAAAGCCTTAAAATATATATAAATAATAAAATAAATATAACACTGCTACTTCGCGGATTTTCACCTATCGTGGGGGTCTCTGGAACGAGTTACTCCCATGATAGGTGAGGGATCACTGTATTTACAATAGCCAGGATTTGGAAACAGTCCATCAGTAGATGAGTGGATAAAACAACTATGATACATTTACACAATGGAATTCTACTCAGTTGTGAAAAAGAAGAAAACTTTACCTTTTTTGACAGCATGGATTGTCCTGGAGAACATTATGCTAAGTGAAATAAGCCAGTCAGAGAAAGACAAATACCTTATGATTTCACTCATATATGAAATCTAATGAAGAAATTGAACTAACAAGCAAAATAGAGATAGATTCATAGATAGAGAGTGTTGGGGACCACACCCAGTTTCAGAAGCTGTAACCCTCTATGATTAAGGCTGAGTGAGAGACCTTGGGACCCTAAGCCACTAAGGAGACAAGGCTTATCTCCCTGGCAGGAGCACTGCCTCTGCCTCCTTTTACTTCACCCCACTTGGTTCTGAGTGGATGATCAGTTAGCCAGGTAAGATTCCTCAAAGGAGGGACAACTTAAGACAGGCATGGTCATGAGGGAGCCCTCAAGGAAGGACTTGGGGGCTGTAGAAAAAGGGGGAGATGGACCCTTGCCCCTCGGCTTTGACATAGCTTGAGTCCTCATTCTGTCTGCAAGAAGTCTCCTAATCTCTTGGCTGTCTTACTTCTCGTGCACAACTTAAGCCTGAAACAATGCTGGAGGTGGGTGTGGCCCTGTGCTGGAAAGGGTGGGTTCCCCGAGATGATCAGGTCTAAGAAAGAATGCATAAAATCCTGTGAAACCTGCTTTTCTAATACCCTCAATTTAAATGATAAGGGTCCAAGCACGAAAGGAGTTTGTTTCCCTGAAGTTTTATGGCTCTTTAGCTATCTGACCCTGACTCAAAATAAGCCCTCCTAGTTCTTTGAATGTTATCTATTGTTTGATCATTACTGCCTGACAATGATCGATGAGCTTTATGTATACGCCCTGTATTCCTACGCAAATAAACCCAATAAAAGCCAGCCCACTGAGGAACAGGCTCCTGGCCCTTCTCCTTTGAGAGATCAGCCACCTTTCCACCCTGAGCAGATCATGTTTTGGTAGATTTATTCTCATCTGTGACGGCCAGTGTGTGTGTGGGGGGGGGCCCTGCGGGCGGAGCACCCCCTCACAAGAGAGCAGGCTGAAAGCTCTGGGGTGGGGGGTGGATGTAGGGGGTAGAGGAATAGAGCAAAAAAGAAACAGAGAAAGAACTCATGAACATAGACAACAGTGTGGTAATTGCAGAGGTGGGGGGTGGAGGTGGAAGAGGGTATAAGGGGGATAAATCGTAATGGAAAAAATATAAGAGGGGGACATAGGGGGTTAGATGGTAACGGAAAAAAATACAATAAAGAAACTTTAAAAAAAGAAAGAAAAATACAATAAAAAACTGTTTTAAAAAAGAGAATAGTACCCCTCTTGCACTTTAGCATTTTAAGGGAAGAAGTCAATGAATAATCTCTGTGAAGTCTGTTGTAAACCATAACTCACTGTATAAATGTAAGGAATTGAGGAAACGGATTTATGCATGACTTTTCGGAAATACCATGACTTCATAAAGCAAGACACATCTGCAAAGGTAATCTCAAGAGTTTTAATTAGATATATTCTGACTCACAGCACTGCCTTTCCTAATAGGCAGGGGTGTGGTATGTCTGTGAGGTTGAAGACTTCTTGCCCAGCATAAAATATCTTCCCCACAAAGCAGCTTTCTAATTTCTTTCACTACGATAACCAATGGGTTTAAATGGCAGAGGTTCGGGTAGTACCTCCAGAGGGCACAGTTAAAATCCAATGTGCTATTTCACACCAACTATCTGTTACTACTTAGTGTTCCAGCATATAGAACTATACCAGATACATAGTACAATTCAGCAAATATTTGTAAAAGAATTTAGGGCTCTGTCCTAAATCCAGATTGTGAAATAAAGGTGACACTCCGCCATCCTACTATTTTCCCCCTGAATTCCTTCCTACCATTTTGCAAAGCCCCCTTTCTTCACGATCACCTTAATACCACCGTCACCACCCAAGATAGAGAAGTTGCAACTTTTACAAAAAGATGTAGAGTAAAAAACAAAGAGTCAAGGACAGAATCTAGGGATTACCGATACTAACAAGATAGGCAAAGGAAGAGGGGCTTCCCAGGAAGTGCGAGAAGAATCTGAAGATATGGGGTCACAAGGAAAAGGAGAGGAGGGAGTGATCAGAAGAGTCAAATATCACACAATGGTCAAGCAAAATGAGTGTGGGTGTTCCTCACTCTGTGTGGCATTGAGGGGCCACAGAAATGATCAAGCTCAAAGGGTCAAAATGTTCCTCATAATCTATGGGAAAAATGATTGCCCTATGACCTATAAAATTTTTGTCAAAACATTGGAAAGACTGTTGGGTTATAAGAAATGAAAAATATAGTAAAACTAGTATTTAAGACATTAACTTAGAGTGTCAGAAACATTGAGAATTAGAGTGTTTTATGTTTCCTGTGTAGAAAACATCAAGACTAACTTTGATCGTATTTGTCTTCCTGTCAGGCAATTTACTACACAGAGTGGACACCTGAAGGAGAGCCGTGCGTCTCACTGTGGGAAATGTAGCCCAACGTTTCACGTCTAAAAGAAACATCAGTGGAACGTGGGATAGCAAGCAGGCTCTACGTGTGTAAAAATGGAATTTCCTGTGGGTAAATCAGAATGGCATATTTCCTAGAGTTAAGTCGTGCTCCTGCTAAAAAAAAAATCTCACCCTGGATCAAAAGAACATATGCAAATGCATGCCTAGCTTCCTTAGACTGGTGCTAATCCTTTGAGTTCATCCCAAACCCGTTGTCTTTCCATTTGCATACCTCTCCTTTGAAGTGCCTTCCTGGCTGTCTATCACCTAAGGTGAACCTGTGTTTAGTAAATGAAGACCACTCTGAGGTAATGTACTCAGGAAAAACAATAAAAGCCTGTCGAGGCAGGGATGGGGCGCTCTCTCCTCCAGCCGAGGCATTTCAACCCGCTCTGGGCCCCGCTCTCTCCGCTCTCCCTCGCTCCCTCAGGCCTGCCCTGGGGCCCTCTCGCCCTCTCTGGTCGCTCATGGGCCCCCTTGCTCTCTCTCTAGCCTGCTCCTGGACCCTCACTCTCCGGCCCACTCTCGGGCATTTCTCTTGGCCTCTCTCTGAGGTTGCATAGTCCCGGCTCTTCTAGTCCTATGTACTCCGTGTGAATTTATTCACACCCCTGCCATAGCATACGAATTTCGCTGGACGGGATTCGCAACAGACACATTTTCTACGCGGTAGTAAACTGTTCTACTTCTGAGTTTGGATCAGCTTCCAACATTTTGTTCTTTGTGTTCTCAATGTGTTATGAAGTATCTCCAAAAGTTCATTCAATGTTAAGTTTCTTGCTGGC
>PVJI01021587.1:0-26832 GCA_004026765.1 Micronycteris hirsuta
TAGTCCTGATATGCCAAGGTTGTGGGTTCGATCTCTGGTCAGGGCACATACAAGAAACAACCAATGAATGTATTAATGGGTGGAACAGCAAATCTGTCTCTTTCTCTGTCTCTCTCCCTCTCTCTCTCCTTCCCCCTTTCTAAGAATGAGTGAACAAATTTTTTTAAAAAGAGAGAGAGACCAGTCCAGGACAGAGAGGAGAAGGCTCTGGACTAGGGTAGTGGTTGAGGTCCAGAAAGATCAAAGAGCAATTTGTGGGCTGGAATGGACAGGCTTGGGGCCTGGGTGGAGGACCAGTGAGGGAGCCTCCCGGGCCCACTCGGGAAAGCCTTCCCATCAGGACAGTGCCCAGCATCAGCGGCACCCCCCTTTCTAACACAGTTCAGCCCCACAAGGAATGGGCACCCAAAGGTCCATGGGGGAGTAAGCTGGACTGCAGGCCACGGCCCTGAGCAGCAGGTACGGGGAGGCCTAGATCTGGATCTGAGAGGTGCGTGACACAGGGGTCGGCCTGAGGGAGAGCCTGGGACGGTGAGGAAGGAACAGGAGACGTTCAGGGAAAGAGCAGGTTCGACGGTGATGCTCTCCGTGTTGTGCTGGGTGCACTCACGGAGCTTGGGGAGGGGTGCAGCGGAGCTCAGTCCTGTCAGAGTCAAGGGCAGCGCATTGATGCTGACCCCAACCTGCCCACGCCCGTGGCAGACATGACAGATCAACCCCGGAAGTTTGCCCCTAAGCCTTTAAAATCGATTTTTTAATTACGTAAGTAACGTGTTTTTAAACACTAGAACATGAAAGCGCTGCTGCTTGTCCCTTCCCCAGAAGAAATTCCTGTTGTGAACCTGGTGGGAATCTTCTAGACCTTTCCAGAGCCACTTCATCTATACCCAGAGGGGTCCATAACAGAGCATCATCTCTGATCACAGCGTCTGTTCCCTCTGAGCCCACCCGCAGCCTCGGCCCCCCCCCCAACGCCACTCTCTAGGCAGCTGTTGCCTACTAGGCAGAGTCGGGGCGAGAGGGGCACATACTTGCTCTTTGGCTCCAGCATGAAATTCCCCCCAGAAGTCAGCAGGGCACAAGCTGCCCTTTGGTGGCAAAAAGTCAGACATGAGAGCTGCCCAGTGGCCAGGCATGAAGCAGACACCCCTAGCTCCCCTGACAGACATTATTATTCCATCTTAGGGTCAGACACTGAGTCAGGAAGTGGGGTGGGGAGGCAGGAGGTGGTCCTCAAGCCAGTGGAAACATCTTGTGTGAATGTGGAGCACAAAGGATTCCCATATCCCCCGGTCTATTTGGACCTCCCAGGGTCCTGGAAGGTAGATGGGCAGCTGCTATTATTGCCCATGATCTGACCAGAGAGGTTGCATAATTCGCCCTAGATCACACAGCAGTTAGGGACAGGGATGGAATGGAAGCCAGCACAGCCTGGCAGCCAACCAGCACCCTTCCTCCCTCCCAGCCCCCGCTGAGGCTGCACCAGTGGCCTCTGCAGAAGCACAGGAGACCGGAGTGGCCCTGTCCCAGAAGAACCTGGTGGACATGGGGGCGGAGGAGACAGGCACCCCCACCTCAGCGCGCCAGAAGTCCTGGCTGGTGCGGCATGTCTCACTGTTGCTGAGGCGGGACCGGCAGGCCCAGAAGGCCGGGCAGCTCTTCTCGGGGCTCCTGGCCCTCAACGTGGTGTTCCTGGGCAGCGCCTTCATCTGCAGCGCCATCTTCAACAGCGTGGCCGTCACGCTGGGCGACGTATGGGTCCTGCTGGCCGTGCTGAAGGCCCTCTCCCTCCTCTGGCTCCTCCATTACGTGGCGGGCACCGCCCGCCGGCCACACGCCGTGCTCTACCGGGACCCTCACGCGGGATCCATTTGGGTGCGGGGTGAGTACTGGGGCGCTGGGGAGGTGGAGGAGGTGGGGAGGCGGACGGTGCCAATGGCTGCCCGGCCCCGCCAGGCTCCCTGCTGCTCTTTGGCAGCTGCACAGTTTGCCTCAACGTCTTCCGCATGGGCTACGATGTGAGCCACATCCACTGCAAGTCACAGCTGCAGCTCGTCTTCCCCGCCATCGAGATCGTCTTCATTGGCATCCAGGTGACAGGCCCTCCCGCCCCCAGGCCACTGGCCAGCACTCTCTTCACCCAAGCTGAGTGCACACACACCCCAACCTGGACACAGCCTCAGAGGCAAATACCTACGAGGCCCAGAGTAAGGGCACACACACACCACAGCCCCCCACGGGTGCCCGCCTCCGAGCACCGTGGCCCTGAAGCAGGGCCACCTGTGAACACGCCTGGCTGTGCCTGCTTGCAAGTCCCTAACTCACGAAGCCACTCCGAATGATGAACATCCAGCTCCCGCCTGACTTCCTGTTCTGCACCAGGCACTGTGTTTCCTTTACACCCCTTTTCTATTTCCCCAGGAAGTAGGCCTTCCCCCGAGTGACAGGCCCAAGTCCCCTTCTAGAGCTGAGGAGACTGAGGCTCAGAGACCTCGTGCCACTGGCGCAAAACCACACAGCAAGGAAACGGCGGAGCCAGGATTTTCCAACCCAGGTTTCCTCGCTGTGTGATTGGCTGAAGATACACACAAACAGCTGAGGCACACCCCCCATAGTCCCACCCCCACTGTCCCGGGCCCTGGGCTCAAGGCCCTATCTCTTTCAGACCTGGGTGCTCTGGAAACACTGTAAGGACTGTATTCAGGTCCAGAGCAACTTCACTAGGTAAGACAGGGGTGCCTTCTCTCCCTCCAACAACTCCTGGGGCTCCCTGTCCCCAACTAGTGCCTGCCTCCCACAGCTTCCCTGGACAGGGTGGCCCTGGGGCTGCAGGTTTGCCCGGGAATGGTCCCAGGTGGCCCCTAGGGCTGCCTCTCCAGATGTCCTAATGCCAGATGGGATTTGGCTTTGAGAGAGGGTGGCCCCGCAAATGCAGGGATGGTGAGGGCTCGGCACCCAAGGAGCTGGTCCGGCTGTGTGGGCAGAGTGCGGCCTCTCTGGCAGGTGCGGCCTGATGCTGACCCTGGCCACAAACCTGCTGATGTGGGTCTTGGCTGTCACCAATGATTCCATGCACCGTGAGATCGAGGCGGAGCTCAATGGCCTCACGGACAATTTCTCAGGTACCGAGGAGACCAGGCCCCCCCACCCCTGCCCATGCGCACACACACCGCACCCCCTCAAATGGGTGAGGCTCAGTGAGTGTGCAGAGCTGGGAGAAGCTCCAGAGGCTGGCTCATGACTAAACAGAAAACAGACCTTTGCCTATAGGTCCCATCCTGCCCCCATTCTGTGCCTGGCCCACCAGGGGCTGGCACCCAGCAGCCCTGCTCCGGGCACCCCTCACCTGTCAGCCAGCTCGCCACGAATCCCCGCTGAGCTATTAGCTGAGAAGTTCAGTTGAGCATCCCACCCCTGCTATTTGCATTTTACCTGCAAGAGGACTAAAAAGCCTTCGGGACTGCAAGGAATGTCTCCCTAACACAAGTGTGGGTGGCTGGACTTATTAGGAGGGATGGAAGACTTCTGGGGAGAATGAACTCCCCACATTGTTCCATGTGCCCAATCCCCACTTGGATGGTCTGACCCTTGGGGGCTGTTGCCCATAAACCTACATTGTTTGTGTCTGTGGGGCATGAAGCCACGCCTGCATGCATACGCCCCTCCCCCAAAAGGCAGCAGTTCCTGACCTGTGCACAGCCACGCCTTCCCAGCACACCCATGCACTTACACACCCGCCACCTAACTCACGGCATGCCTGTACACGGTGCACCTCCTGGCCTGGGTACATTTCTCAGAGAAGCTGTGCAAAGAGAATTTTTTTTTTAAGATTTTATTTATTTATTTTTAGAGAGGGGAAGGGAGGGAGATAGGGAGAGAAACAGCAATGTATGGTTGCCTCTCACATGGCCCTCACTGGGGACCTGGCCTGCAACCCAGGCATGTGCCCTGATTGGGAATCGAACGGGGACCCTTTGGTTCCCAGACCGTGCTCAATCCACTGAGCTACGCCCGCCAGGCAAAGAGAATTTTTTACAAGTAACACCCTAGATTGTTTTATAATTAAAAATTCAGACTTATCCCTGGCTGGTGTGGCTCAGTGGATTGAACACTGGCCTGTGAACCAAATGGTCGCTGGTTCGATTCCCAGTCAGGGCACATGCCTGGGGTGCGGGCCAGGTCCCCAGTGAGGGCCATGTGAGAGGCAACCACACATTGCTGTTTCTCTCCCTCTCTTTCTCCCTCCCCATCCCCTATATCAGTCTACATTAACTTTTCCAATTGGCCTGCGAAACGTCTTTTACAGTGATTTATTCAAACATGCGACACCTTTGGTGGTTCTTTCTCTTCTTTCCCAACGACGCTGAGATTTGTCGAGTTGCTTCCTAGTGGTGGCATTTGACTTGCTCTCCCTGCTTTTCCTAGAAGCTGGAGGTAGGGGTGGGAGCCTTGATTAGATTCAGACTAAACGCTGTCGGCCCCCACACCCCACGGGTGGGGCCGGGCGCCTTGCGGGGCGCCTCACTGCGAGGCGTGGTGCCCGGTTACCCTGCAGAGCGTGCTGCCCGGGGTCCAGGTGTAGCAGCCAGATCTTCCTATTGTGACGCTGCAGGTTTCCCCTTGTGCCCAGCCAGCAATCTGTGCAGGTGACATTTGGCACCAAAGACATCATGCATTAAATGCTTTACATAAGCTTGGCACCTGAGGTTCAGAATCCCTTTGTAAAGGAAGGACCACCCTGTGATCTGATTTCTCTCTCTGGGCCTCAGTCTCCATACCTGTGAAATGGGAGGCTGGGTCCCCTCCACCTCCGGGGAGTGGGTGGGACGGGTTGTGCGGCGGGCTTCCTCCGAGCAAGGCCCGCCTGCATACCTGTCTGCTCTCCCACCCCGTCCCAGGCAATGACAGCAACACCTGCCTCTGCCTCAATGCCACGGTGTGCCAGGTCTTCCAGAAGGGCTACCTGATGCTCTACCCCTTCAGCACCGAGTACTGCCTCATCTGCTGTGCTGTGCTCTTCGTCATGTGGAAGAACGTGGGCCGCCGCCTGGCACCCCATGCAAGCTTCCACCCCGGCACCCCGCCCTTCCACCTGCGTGGAGCCATCTCGGGGCTGCTGCTGGGCCTGCTGGCCCTGGTGGCAGGCATATGTGTCTTCGTGATCTTCCAGGTTCAAGCCAACCGCCCTACCATCGCTCGCCAGTATTTCATCCTCTACTACGCCTTCTATGCAGCCCTGCTCCCCGCCATGAGCCTGGCATGCCTGGCGGGCACGGCCATCCACGGGCTGGAGGAGCGAGAACTGGACACGCTCAAGAACCCCACCCGCAGCCTGGACGTGGTGCTGCTCATGGGGGCGGCGCTGGGCCAGATGGGCATCGCCTACTTCTCCCTCGTGGCCATCGTGGCCACGCGCCCCCACGAGCTGCTCAACCGCCTGGTCCTGGCCTACTCGCTGCTGCTCATCCTGCAGCACATGGCCCAGAACCTCTTCATCATCGAGGGCCTGCACCGGCGCCCGCTCTGGGAGGCAGCTCCTGAGGCGGAGCCACGCTGCGGGGGCTCCCTGCCGGAGCTGGGCCCGGGCCTGCAGCTGCCGCGGGCCCCCACCCTCTCCTGCGGCCGCCTCAACTGGAAGCGGCGGGCGCTCAGGGAGCTCTCACTCTTCCTCATCCTCAGCAACGTGACGGTGAGTGACGCCGGGGGCAGAGCTGGCCAGGCGGCCTCAGAAACCTTACTCGGGAAGGGGCAGTTCAAGGTGCATTCATTGCACATCAACTGTCCCAAGGGTGATTGGCTTGTCCCTTTGATTATCAAGGACACATGTCTCTTTCCAACTAGTTCTGTGACGCTTGAGAGCAGAGAGCCCTCCAGCTCCCTGCAGGGTACCTGGCATGAATGAACAAGCCAAGCCCACAGCCAAATGCATTTTATAAACAAACATGTGATATTCTTACCCTCAGGAAGCTTCCTGTCTTGTGGGGGAGACCTCAGGGGAACAATTAGGAAATTACCAAATAGTTAGCCATCCACTGAATTCAGCCAAAGGAGGAGAGCAGAAAGTGCCCGGTTTTCTAAAGAACTTCCAGCGGAAGGTGTGGACGAAGGTGGCTCCGTCCTGGGTGCTCCTCTCCAAGCGGTGGCTCTGCCTCTCAGGAAGCACCGTGGTGACTCCATGCAAGGAGCGCTATGGCCGTCCCCAGTCGTCCACGATGAGAAACTGTGGCTTAGGCTGCTTGACCTGCCGCGGTCTCACAGCCTCGGTGGCAGCGCTGGGACGACTCAGGGTGGTTTGAGCTCGTGTTGGTAACGACAGTGCTAGGAATACACCCCAGACATTGAAACCCCTGGTCTAGGCAGAGAATAAGCGATGAACTGGCCCTACAGGGCAGCAGGGCCTCGGAGAAGGAGGCGTGGGCCAGAGTGGCCAAGGAAGGCTTCCTGTGCTTGACCTTGGCCTTGAGAAACAGGTGGAACTGGGATGGGAGGCGGGGCCCGGGTGGAGGGGGGCGGGACTGGCAGGAGAACGAAGCCAAAGAAGAGGAAGGTGCAGATCAAGACAAGGGGGGGAGGCGGTGGGGGGCAATGGGACAGAGCAGGTTGTATCATGGTGGGTGGCAACCTGGGGTCTCACAGTCCATCCGGGGTTCAGGCTGGCAAGCCGAGGAGGGGGTTGTGGTGGGTGGGAGGGACCTGGAGGGGAGAGGGCTGGCTCTGAAGGCCCAAGGGGGTGGGATGTGCTGGAGGAGCTGTAGCTTCCGGGGCCTGCCCTGAGCAAGTGCCTGGGAGCACCGCCCCCCACTCACCGCCCTCCTCTCCTCCCCAGCTGTGGATGATGCCTGCGTTTGGCATACACCCCGAGTTCGAGAACGGCGTGGAGAAGGATTTCTATGGCTACCGGACATGGTTCACCATCGTCAACTTTGGCCTGCCCCTGGGGGTCTTCTACCGCATGCACTCTGTCGGGGGGCTCGTGGAGGTTTACTTGGGGGCCTGAGGCTGCCCAAGCAACTCACCCCTGGCAGAACCCCAAAGTGCCATGGCTGGGAAAACGGAGCCCGGAGTCTCTGAGCAGACACCCCATCCCAGGAGGCCTTAGGGAAGCCTGGGTGTCCCAGAGCCTCCCCTTCTCCAGAGCCTCACTAGAGGGGCAGGGAGAGTGGGTCACTGTTCACAGCCCAAGGCCAAGGGCAAAACCTGAATACTGAGCCTCTGATGCCCACGCCAAGGACAGCACACACTTGCCCCTGCTCACCACATCAGCACAGCCCAGGGTGCACCCAGGAAGCCCCCACAGCTACTCTGGGAGGGCCAGCCCTAAATGACTGAGTATGGGGCACAGGGAGAGGAGTCCTTACCCAGCCAGGCCTCTGGGGTCTGCCTCCTGCTGGGGGTAGGGCGCATGGTCCAAGCTCAGCCCAGGGCACCCCGGAAGCAGGCAGCTCGGCCCTTCTCTCCCCACATAACCTAATAAGCTCATTAATTAGCTGCCAGGCAGGGTTCAACAGCTCTCTTCCGCTGCCATAAACCCTGTTTGTTTGATCGATTACATTTGGGCTTCGTGGCATTTGTTCCCAGAGACTGAGCTGCCACTCCGGGAACGGTGGGAAGGGACTGTCCTTCGGGGCAGGGCTGTGGGGTCGGGACAGTCCCATTTCTGGGCCAGGAGAGATCTAAACCAGTTCTGGTCTGGTCCATGGGAGAGGTGGCAAGAGGGGCCAAGGCTCTCGAGTCCCCCCACCCCTCGTCAGCACACCCTCTCTCTCTGACGCAGAGCCCCAGGTGACTTTCTGGAGCTGGCTCACCACAGGGGCTGTGGCCTTTGGCTGCTGGGTCCCCAGCTCTGCAGGATCCTCTGAGTCATTGGGCAGGAAGGGCAGCTGCGACAGCCCACCCATCTCCCTGAGCCCGGGGCAAACATTGGTCTGGACCCGGGGTGGGGCCTGCAGGGGCAGCCCCAGGCCTGCGGCAGGCTTTGTGTGTCTCTGGGCACCGTCCCACGAAGCTGAGCCCTGGCAAGCAGAGGGCCAAGGCCCAGGAGCCCCCCCCCCCGTGCTCTCCCAGTGGCTGCCTGGGGCCAGCAGCTCCCCTGGGGCTCGTGCAGAAAGCTGGGTGGTGGGCCCCTCACCTCTCTTGGGTGGGCTCTTCTCTGGGTGGCCACAGCCTTAGAGTCCGATTCTCCTGTGCCCCCCGCCCCCAAGAGAATGACAGACACAGGTTCCCAGTTGGGCACAAAGACCCTCTGGGGGCCGACTCTAGGAGGCAGCTCCCCCAACTCCCCTGAGGACAAGAGCCCATGGCCCGGCCTGACCCTCCCCTCTGAGCACAAAGCACCAGGGCGTGGAGAGGGATTTATTGGATGAAGAGGCCGATTGTACAGAGCAAAGATTGTACTGACACAGGGGGGTGAGGGAGGGCAGAGGCCAGGGCCGGGAGGACGGAGGGGAGGCCAGAGGGGTCGCATCCTGCCCCCCACCAGTCCTCCAGGCAGTGGGTGGGGGTGGGGAAGACTGAACAGCTGCTCCTCCCTCCTTGTTCCTTTTGTCCCCATCACTGGATGTAAGAAGGAGCCAGGCTATAGCCGCTGACCTGGAATAATATAGCAGGACACCTTCGACACCCCACTCCAAACCCTAAAATGCACGGGGCCCCCCAGCCTGGCGTTTGCAGTCAGCCAGCCCCCAGCATCCTCCTCAAGCTGCCTGGCCACGTGCCTTCCGCCCCCAGGCCCTGGCAGCGAGCTGGGCCTGGACCAGGCAGTTTCCGGTTAGGAGGCTTGGATGGGCTTCCCTCACCCTGCTCCGGTGCATCATGGGACAGCCCACAGCTCCCTCCTGGGCAACCCCTTACGGCACAGTGACCAGATGGCTTCCAGGGGTGAGCAGGACAGGGGCCGGGTGGGCACCAAGGGTCAGCATAGAAACAGGGCTTGAGGGGGAGCAGAGTGAGGGGGAGCCTGCAGCCCTGGAGCCAGGAGGTGGGGGAGTTCAGAGAAGGTCAGAGCCAGCGTCCCAGCCACAGGGGCCTCTGGGGCCTGCCACCCAGGACTCGGCCACTGGGCCAGCCCCCAGCCCTGATCATAGTAAGTTAAAGCTCAGCACGGTCAGTGGGTCGTTGGGGAGAAGATGGGGGGCCCAAGGCCCCCAACCTCCCCTGGCTCCGTCCCTTGCAGGCTGCCGTCCTCACACACGCTGGATCTCAAACAGCTTCACATCAGTGTCGTACCAGACGGGCGGGTCCACGTTCCTGCGGAGGGAGCAGGCTGTCCTCGGGTGCTGGGGGCCTCGCAGAAAAGACCGTGGGGGTGTGGGCAGTGCCAGAGCCCAGACCCTCCCTCCCTGATGTCCCACCTCAGTGTCCCACCGCCAGCCAGACAGGACCCCCCAGTTAACTATCTTGGCATGAACCCCACTGTGAAGGTGGGACCCAATGCTGAGGCCCCCAATGAGCCCTGCTGGGCAGACCCTCTGGTGGACACCCAACACCCCCGAGGCTAGTCACTGCTCAACCCCCACGGGGCCCACCTCAGGTAGATGACGCCCCACATGTAGGTGCGGAACCACATGGCCGTGCCCGAGTTGGCCTGGTACTTCCGGATGAGGATGGGGTGGGGCACAGGCAGCAGCCCCACCAGGGTGCCGTGTTGCAGGAACCTCAGGATCTCCGACTCATCCGTCAGGCCCCTGTCAGCGATGGCGGGGGAGGTGGTCTCTCACGTGGGAAGCCACCATGAAGGTCCAGGAGAGCATGGGCTCACCATGGATTCCCAAGGCCCGTGCTCCTGGTCACACCACCCCCAAGCCTGGACTGGCCCCTCCTCAGAGCTCTCCAACCCCACCCCTCCCCCCAGCCCCCCTCCACCTCACTTGTCAATGCAGATCTTCTCCACCTGGGGAACCAGCACCTGCAGCAGCCTCATGATGGTCTGCAGCGGCAGCTTCGACTTCCAGGAGAGGACCTGGGGGAGGGACCGGGGCTCCTGGGCCTGGGAAAGCAGCCCCCAGAGGCTGTGGAACAGGCCTGCCTCCTGACCCAGAACTGCAGGCTCCCCAAGGCACAAAGCATCCCCTATCACCACAGCAAGGGCCTGGCAGGGGACAGCGCCCATGAAGAGTGACTGTGCTTCACGGTAAGAGCTGTAGCCTCGCGTCGAGCCCAGAAACGGTCCCCTCGGGTCCTCACCATGGCACAGTCAGGTGGGGACGTTTACTGTCCCCGTGCAAGTGCCATGAGGGGGGACCTCAGGAAACACATGAAAGACTGGGCCAGTGACCCAGGGGAGGAGGCTGGAGAGGGCGATTTATTAAGAAAGTTAGTGCTCTGGGCAACTGAAGCTCAGCCCCCTGTCCAGAGGAGGCAACCGAGGCAGAGGGAGGCCAAGGTCACCCAGCCAGGAGTACTGACCCTGAGTCTGGCTCCCAGGCCAGTCCTCAGATTTGGACACATTGCCATGGAGACTTCACTTACTGAGCTGTCCCTAGTCCCAGGAGCACCTGACCCAGCCCCCACACGGGTGCCACCTGCCCAAACCCTCACCCACTCCGACGTCGGGCTCCACTGTCCACTGGCTGATGCGCTGGACAGTCGCCGCTGCTCCCGCCAGGCCGGGCTGGGCTCCTGGCCCAAGAAAAGGAATGGGGGTGAGGGGTGGAGGCATGGGAGCGGGGTTGGGGGCAGAGGGCAGAGAAGTAGCCCCTCTTCCAACCCACCCACTGACTGGAACCTGGCAGGGCCATGGGGTCTCCCTTCGCTAGCCCATGTGCATGGTGGGGGGCTCACTCCCACTGAGGGGACTGCCCAGCCCAGCACCCTTTGCCCTGGGCCTCAGGCCCTGCCCGGCCCAGCCCAGCTCAGTGACAGGTGTAGGATAAAGGCCAGCCCAACCTCAGATAAGGCTGATGGATGGAGAGTCTGAAGGCTCAGGGCTTGAGCCCGTGACCAGTGCAAAAGGGAGAGGTCAACGGAAGTCCCCTCCCCAGAGAGTCAGCTGGGTGCTTGCCCCTCTGCTGCAGGTGACAGACGCCAGAGCGCCCCCGTGGGGCCACACCTGGGACACCAGGACCATAGGGGCCGCTCGGCCTCACCCACTCCTCGCAGTCCCTGTCACCCACCTCTTCAGCAGGACTGCCGTCTGCGGAGCCCTGTTGGGATGCCGGCTCCAGGGATCGCAAGGTGCCGTCTTCTGACACCTGGGACTTCTCCGTCAGCTTGTCAATGCCTGGGAGGGCCAGGTGGGGTGAGGACGCTACCCAGGCCCCCGAGACAGCATGTCCACTGGGCCTGGCCCCCTCGAGGCCCCCCCTTTTCTCTACCCACTTTACAGACCCCGTACCTGATCCCTCAACTCCCCCAGCCCTGCACCCACCTCCCCCAGAGCCCACACCCAGGCTGGGGCCCCGCCCCCCACACCGCACTCCACTCCCCGACCCCAGTGCCCCGGCCCCACCCCAGTTGCCATCCCCATCTCCGCTGTGCCCCAACTCAAGCCGTGCCCTTTGCCAGAGCTGGGGTGACACACCCCAGATACCCTGCCCACCCCCAAACACAGCGGCATCCACACCCTCTGCCACCTGCCCAGCACCAGACCTGGGGTAGCCACCAGGCTGGTCTTGAGGGTGCCAGGCTCGGCGGGGGCGGCGGGGCGGGAGCCCTCCATGGAGGCGCCCTCCTGGGAGCCAGTGCGGGACAAGGGCTCGGGCGCACGCCGGCGCCGCTGCAGCGCCTTGTGGATGGCGGGCGAGTCCGTGGGCAGGTTGGCCAGCTGGTGGAAGACATTGCGCTTCCGGATGATGGCGTAGACCAGGTTGGAGTTGCCTGTGGGGGACGGGGGTAAGTGCTTGGCCTCAGGGAGGCCCTTCGCCTCCCCCTCCATCTGGCGGGCTTCCTGGGACAGGGACCTTGGAGGGCAGGAGGGTGTTGTCCCCGGGGGATGGGGGGTCGGGAATGCCCAGGAGAAGGGCCCGGGGCAGGGCTGGCACCCAGTGCGGGGCACCTGCTGTGGCTGCACAAAGATGCACCTTTTGGAAAAGAGCATCTGGGCTGAGCTCCCCCTGGGCCCCTCCCTGGCACCTTCCAGATCCCCCTTCCCCCTCAGCACTATGGGGCAACACTCGGCAAAGTGGGGTTGGCCGAGCGTATCAGTGTCCCCGCCACGCCAGCTCTTTAGTATTTCCACTGTCTCCCTGAGCCAGGTCACGGCAGGAAGGGCAACCTAGCGCCTGCTGGGTCCCCTCGCGCTGAGCGCCCACGGCTCCGGGGGAGACACACACGCTTTCCAGGCCTTCGCTGCCTGGGCCGACTCTCTGGCACTCGCCTCTCACCGCACTGTCCTGCTTTCAGTGCAGCATCTCGCCCCAGGGCCTTTGCATAGGTGGCCCTTCCCCAAAGTGCTTTTCTGTGCAAATATTACTTATTTTGGAAATAATAATACTGCCAATATCCAAGTCACCAGGCACTGTGCCAAGTGCTTTTTGTAGGTTATTTTACTTGGTCTTCCCACCACCCCCTGAGATGGGGCCTCTTCCTGCCACTGTTGTGACTGCCTTGCAGATAACAGCTGAAGCTCAGAGAGGTTCAGGGACGTGCCCGCAACCATAGAGCCAACGAGTGACAAGGCCCTAATTTATACCAGGCCGCCCCCATCTGTGACACCCATCAGGGTCGTGTCACTCAGAACTTCCCTGTCATCAGATTAAGACGATCGTCCAGGTGGCCACCTGTTTAAAGCCTCCCTCCGTGCCTCTGTCCCCAGCTGCAAGACCCGGGGGGCAAGGAGCATTCTGCCTGATTCTCCACTGTGTCCGCTGCACCCAGCACAGGGCACAGTACACAGCAGGCGATCAATTAATACACACTGGACAAACTGGGGGCGGGGCAGAAAGCTATTACCCTTAGACAGGAAGGTGTCCTTGCCCACGACCCACCCCCGTCCCTGCCCCCCACCCCGAGGCCAGGCCGGGTGCCTCACCATCAAACTGGTACTGGATGATGTTGTTGAAGACTTCCAAGAGGAAGAAGACCAGGTGGTGGTTCTGGGAGGCAGAGAAGAGGAACCAGGTGGTGGAGAAGGCCTCCAGCAGGTGCAGCAGCTTGTTGGCGGCCACCATGGACAGGCTCTTGAGGTAGGGGGACACTGAAGGAGAGGGCTCGGCTTACTCCCAGGGCCCCACCAGCCAAGGAGTGCATCCTGGGCCTGAGCCCTCCCCGCCCCCCACCTGCGAAGTCCCTGAGAAGCCAGGAAGCGCACCCCCCAGAGGCCAAGTTCACACTGGCCAGGAATTCTGCAGAGCCCTGGGGAGCAGGTTAGGCTCCACCATTGTCCCTCTACCATGTGGACAGCTGTACTGTGGACAAAACCACTCACACAGGCCGTCCCGTCCACCCCTCCCCACACCTCTGGCGGGGGCGGGCCACGGACAAAACCACCCCATTTGACAGGTGAGGAGGCAGAGGAGTTTGTGAAGCTGCACAGAGGTTCCGGCTGTAAAATGACTGGGCTGGTATCCAAAGTCAGGGCCTTTAGGTCTTGCTAGAGTACCAGACCGATAGTCTCCACCGAATTAAATACATATATTTTTGCGCAGCCCGTGAGGGGGAATCAGAGATGAAATGCTGCACACGGCTTGAAGTCACGTATTGATCTGTGCCCTCCCGTGCCTCGAGTCCTGCTCCCTCACCAGGCTGGGGCAGGGTCAGGCTGTCTTGTTCACTAGTGCATTCTTGGAGCCGAAGCCGGCCACACTCAGCCAGTGCTCGGTTACGGTTGAGGGATGGAGCCAGTGAGTGCACAGTTAAGGGAGCTCACGGTCACGCTAAAGACCCTGCACAGCACACCCCCCCCCCACCGGAGTCCAAACCAGACTGCATGGAAGTCAGCCCCTCTCACCCAGGACCATGGTCTCCGAAAGTCATCCTGCCCCATCCCGCCGCCACCACCCAGCTGGGCCCAGCTCCCCAGCCCAGCTGAGCCCCCTGCCCTCCCAGGCAGTTAGCTGTCTGCTGTCCCGATGGTGGGTGGCCGGGCACGCCACAGCACCCAGAGGCTGAGAGGTCTAAACCCTCACTGGCCAATACAGTAGCCACACGGGGCCATGAAGCCTTGAAACATGGGCAGTCCTAACTGATATGTGCCACACGTATGACCTCCACACAAATGTTGAAGACTGAATGTGAAAAAGAACACAAAATATTTCAATTGTTCATATTGGTTACCTACTGAGGTGATAGTATTCTGGGTATAGTGGGGTACAGTGGATTAAATAAGATATATATTTAAAATTATTGTCACCTGCTTTTTTCTTTTTTTTTAGTGTGGCTACTAGAAAATTGACCAGTACATAGGCGGCTGCCTTTGTATTTCTGTCGGGCAAGGTGGGTTTGAACCGGAAGCGCTGGCAGCGCAGCCCGTGGCCTAGCGCCACCTGGTGGTGAGCGGGGGAGAGGTGGGCTCCGCGGCCCCCTACCGTTGACTATGATGGTGAGCAGGCAATCGAAGAGGGGCTGCAGCCGCTGGTGCCCGCTGGTGATGATCTTGTGGAATACCTGTGCGGAGGAGGCAGGGGGTGGCCATGGGGTCCCCTCCGTTTCCAGACTCGGCCAAGAGGAATTCCCCCCCATACACCCAGGTGCCCCCGTACCACAATGAGCAGGTCCGCATGGGTGCCCGTGAAGACCGGGATGTCCATGGGCACGCGCACGGAGTAGGGTTTGTTCAGCCGCACCCCGAAGTTCCGCTCCCCACTCAGAAGCAGCAAGATGAAGACACCAATGTGCATCAGGCCCACCCTAGCTGCGGCAGGTGGCATGGGAGGCTGTCACCACACGGGTGGGGAAGGGAGGAGGGGGGCGAATGGGCAGGAACCCATCCTGGGGGGACTGGAAAAAGCCCTTCTCAGGACACCAGGCCTGAGCTCCTGGGAGATGAACCGTCTGGCCGGGCCACCCCTCTTCAAGGAACCCCCACCCCATGCCCATCCCATCCCATGCTGGTCCCATCCTACGGGCACCCCGGCCTTACACTGATCTGCTCGGGCATCATTGAGAAAGTAGAGGATGGGGACCAGGATGTCAAGCACATCGCTGCTCTTCAGCACAAAGAAGAGGAATTTCTGGGGGAGGGAGGAGGGAACAGGCTGGCAGGCTCAGAGGGAGGGGCAGCTCTGCCCCACCCTCTCTCCCTCCTGGGAGTCTCCCCAGACACCGTCCCTCTCCCGGGCCTGTATGAGCAGCCACTCCCTCTGAGGGAAGACCGCTGCCCCCCAGGCTGGGCCCCTGCAGCTGCCCACCTTGTTGACGTCACAGAGCTTCCAGAAGAGGACCAGCAGCTCCTGGTGGAACTGGATCTTCTTGGTGGAGTTGGGCAGGTAGGTCTGGAGCAGGGGGTTGGACAGCAGCCGGGCTATGCCCTTGAGGATAAACTGGAAGTCCTAGGAGGGAGAGCGGGGGCCCGTCCAATCCTGCTCTCTCCTCCCCCAGAGCCTGGTCCCGCCCCGTGAGCCTGAGGGGCCCAGATTCCAATGTCATCACAGCCGTCTGGGGGTGAGCCCCTCAGGAAGCTGAGTTCAAGGCTGGCCTGGAGGGGCCCCTTCCCTTCTGCCAAGAGGGGTCATCCCTGAGCCCCTACTACGTGCTGAGCTTTGTCCTCCACAAGGCAAGGGAACAGCCACTGTCCCCATGTTGCAGATGCAGAGATTAGAGCTTTGGGATCACATAACCATGTCCCCAAGGTCACAAGACCCATGAACTTAGGTCTGCCTGGCCTCTAAGTCCACTACCTTCCCCTCCCTTGACATCTGAGGAACTTGACATCAGAGCCACCTCCTCCTGGAAGCCTTCCCAGTTACCATAACCCAGTTGAGGCCATCAGTGCTTTTCTGCATCTTGAAACCCTTGCAGTCCTACTGTCACTATTTTACTGGGGTGGCCTGAGTCCATGGGGACTACAGCTCCTTTATGTAGGGGTCCGGACTCCCCCACCTGCATCCCCTCACCCGCTACATGACCATAACCACTGTGGGGTGGGCATAAGAATCCCCCTGAACAAGAGCAGTGCTAGACTTACCTCCTCGCGGTGGATTCGGGACAAGTAGTTCACAAACAGGTTCTCGGGCCCTGGAGGCTGCCAAGGGTGGAGCTGGGATGAGCAGGTGCCCCCACCTTCTGCCCCTACCCCAGGCCTAGGTGTTGGCAGCTGTGCCCCCTTAAGCCCCAGGCTCACCACAAGGTGACCACTGGGTTTCCCTCACCCAGCTCTGCTAGAGGCACGCCACCTGCCCGGAGGCCCTGTCCTCCCCATCCCATCCTTACATCAATGTCGTCCATGGCAGTGCCTGTGGTGGTGCCGTCCACGGTGGGGCTGGTGCTGGTGGCGCTGTCATGGTCCAAGGTGACGATGAGCACCTGGGCAGCCTCCTCCACCAGGGGTTCCCGGTAGTCGGAGAAGAGCAGGTGGTTGTAGGGGATCCCGTAGCCCACAGGGTCATAGGCACACACGGTGTTGAGCAAGGAGGTGAAGAGGGGCAGGGCGTGTCTGCAGGGAGAGGAGTGGAGGGGCTGCAGAGACCCCACCGGGCCCAGCCCTTCATCCACCCCTGCCAGCCACACAAGAGGGCCGGCCAAGCCACTCCCTCATTCCACACATGTCTCAGTGCCAGCCCTGGGCCGGGGGCAGAATGGCAGAACCAGGAGCTCGTCCCCTTCCTGAGTAGAAGGACCCTCCTCATCCTTGCATGCCTCCAGGGCCCGCTCCAGCCTGGGCCGAGGGCAGGAGGAGTTTATTACCAAGGTCGGGGTGGCCAGTCAGGACAGGACTCCCTGTAGGAAATCGGACCCACGTCCCTTAGATTCCTCCCGCCAGGAGCCGAAGCCTATTCTTTTATTTTTTTAGGACTTTATTTTTTGGAGGTTCTCAGCAAAACTGAGGAAGGTACAGAGATGTCCTATATACCCCCACCCCCATATATGCATAGCCTCCCCCGCAACTGATGAACCTACATTGTAACCACCCAAAGTCCATCGCTTCCATGAGGGTTCAGTCTTGGTGCTGTACAGTCTACGGGCTTGGACAGATACGTGACACGCCCTCAGGTTTTTGAGGGGCAGGTACCCTCCCTTGGGGCTGCTGAGAAGGGGCTAGGGGCCCACGGGGAGGTGGGCTTCCCCTTGGGAAGCAGGGCACCTGCTCAGTCACCCATTCCCAGGCCACGGAGCAACTCCACTCAGAGATTCGTAAGATGTCAGGTTCAAGCTCCTCATCTTACCGATGAGGGAACTGAGCCCCAGAGAGGTTAAGTGAGTGGCACGATGGCCATTTGCCTGATAAGGCCGGTGAGAAAGAAACTGGCCAGCTGTTGACTGTGGCCGGTGGAGGGAGTCACCTGGATTCCCTTCCTGGGGGGAGGGTCCTGGGAGGGAGGGACCCTGGGCAGGAGACCAGGAAAATCTGCAGGATGAGGCATGCCATGTGAGTCTTAGAGCCTGGAAGTGCGAGGGTGAACCAGGACCCTTGGGGACACTAACTCCTGTGCTGCTGGCACAGCCCTGGGCATAGCCCTGGGCACAGCTGGAGCTGCACAGCTGGAGCTGCACAGCTGGAGCGCCTGTACCTGCTCTGCAGACTCAGCCCCACCCTATGACGCCGCACGTGCTCACGCGAGTCCGTGAGCGCCCCCATGCGGGCTTCATGTCCCTCGGAGTGTGCGTTCTGGGGCCCCTCCTCTCCGGTAGGCTGTCTGAATTGTACTGCCTGATCCGAGCCACACGTAGGTCCTAAGAGCTTAAAAAGTGCCTGGTCCGAATTGAGATGTGCGGGGAGTGTAAGCTACACACCTGATGTTAAAAACTGAGCATGAAAGGGGAATGTAAAACATCTCAATAATTTGTATATTGATTGCATGTCAAATGTTCACATTCCTGATATGTTGAGATAAATCAAACAGTATTAAAATTCATTTTGCCTGTTTTTACTTTTGAATATCACTGCTAGGAATATTTAAATCGCATCTGTGGTTCGCATTATGGTTGTACTAGGAGCATCGAGGCACACCTCACCCAGGGCCCCTCCCCACCCCCACCCCCGCAAAGGGACGTTGGACAGCGCTGGCGTAAGGTGTGGCTGCTAAATTACAGGTCATCGCCACCAGGGGGCAGCACCTCCCCTCAAATACGATTCATAGGGCGGGACGTGGCCTCAGCTCCTCAGCCCTTTCAAAAGGAAGAGAAGGGAAAGAAAGGCCTAGGGCCCCTCACCTGTTCTCCGTGGAACAAAAGAACTGCACCCACGGGTTGGTGCTGCCACTGTCCGGAGCTGGGGGCAGGTACATGGCCTCCGAGAAGCATGTTAGCAGCAGCTTCAGCAGCTCCGTCCTTGGGGGGGGCGGCGGTTCAGTACAGGAGGATCTCAAGTCTCCTCCAGGGGGGACGTGCCCACCCTGCCCAGACCCAGATCAAGTCCATGAAAAGAAATGGTCCCATTTTATCCCTGTGAAGCTGAAGTTGGGTCACGAGTGGGCAGAGTCTCTCTGTAGGGCCTCAGGCATGGTTCCCTCCAGCCACAAGCTCTGGGCCCAAGAAAGCTCACCGGTTGGTGTCATGGAGATAGTTAGGCTGGGGGGAGTGAGCAAAGCCCACGCCAGCCTCCCAGATGTATTCACAGCTGTCCAGGGAGTGCACGTCCTCCGCTGAGTCCTGGGGACAGAGTCAGGGAGAGATCAGGCTGGGGGCGGACGACGCAAGCACCCCACTGTCCTTGGGGCAGAGACCCTCAAAACGCCCCAGGGACTAATGCACAAGGGAAGAAATGAACATTCTCAAACTCTTGAAAGCTCATTTTTCTTCACTCTGGTTCTTTTACTTGCTCAATACAGTTTGAGACAGGGAGGGAGGGGAATGGAATTGGATATGTCTGGTGGCGTGTAGGGGTGGAGGGCAGAGAGCACTCAAGGTCAAGTCCATGGGCCCAGGGGAAGCGAAAGGGCCAGGCCTCCTGTGCCCAAGCCCCACACCCCACTCACTGCCCAAACGAAGACAATGGAAGCCTATGCCCAGCCTCCCGGATGCAGGGGGCAGGGCCGGGCACCAGATGGCTCCGCTCCAGCTGTGCCAGCCACCACCCACTCCCTGGGACCATGCATGCCAGGCAACCCAGCTCTCCCTGAGCAGCCCTGCCCCCAAAAGCATCCTGCCCAAGGGAACTTCCACCAGCCTCACCCCAGACCCAGAGTCCTCCCCCCGAGCCTGGAGGGTGGGGGTCGGGGGCTCTCACCACAGTGTTCCTCCGGTGGCTCTGGACAGTGAACTCTGGGCAGAAGAGCAAGTCAGCAATGGCCAGGAGCAGGGACTCGGCCAGGGGCCGGGCGTTCTCATCATCATCCTCTCCCTGCTCAGGACACAACATCCAGGGGCCACCTCAGTGATAGCTGGCCAAGGAGAGGTGGCCCCAGGACTTGGGGGAGGGGAGGAGGACAGGGTCTGGGCCCAGGCAGTCACTGTGACAGAGCCTGGAGTGACTCGGAGTGGTGAGGAAACCCACTGAGTGGGAGGGGCTGGGTCCTGTCCCCTAAACTCTAGAGCCTCAGTCCTGCAGGGAACCCACAAGTCCACCCATCGGCCAGCTGCCCTGTCCCTATCTATCTCTGCCCAGCTGTAGGGCAGAGACCCCTGTGGGAGAGGAACCCAGGGCTCTGGGAGGAGGAGCTGACCCCCACCCCCAATACCCTGCACTTCCCAAAGCGGGAAGTTCTGGAGGAATGTGGCCGGCCCTGCACCTGGTTCTCACCCTGTCGGTCAACACAACTCCACCTCCCTCCAGGCCCTGCCCGCCCAAGCCCACAGACCCCTCCTCGCCCTGCCCCGGGCACTGTGGACCAGAAGAAGCCCCTCCAGTCGGGGTCCTCAAAGATGTAGGGCAGCACGCGGGTGAGAAGCCGGCTGCAGTTCAGCACAATCTGCTTCTCCTTCTCCGAGTGGCAGCCGCTCTCGGCTCCCTGCACCAGCTTCTCGACAGCCTGTGGGATGGGCAGAGGGGCATGCTGGAAGGGTGGGGAGTGGGGCCCTGGCACTTGGCTCAGGGTGGGTACCCCAGGCTTCGGAGGGGCAGAGGCATCAGCGCCACAGGTGGAGGCCCCACCCCACAGGGTCACCCCTCCAGACAGGGTCAGTCAGCCCAGGTGGACGGGACATGGACCAGCCCATCACTCACTATAGAGCCTTGCTAAGTGAAAGTGACCGCCCACCTGAGCCTCAGTTTCCTTATCTGTAAAATGGTGACACTGACAGTAACAACCGCACAGGGCGAGCTAGATGAGCTGGCCCAGGGAAAGCCCTCACAGCGGGGGGTGGGAGGGCGCCATGGTCACTGGGCACCTGGGACCAGCCTGACCAGGGAGGGGGCGGCACGCGCTGGGTGCCTGCCCTCTTGGACCACAAGGCTGTGCTGGCTTCAGTTTCCCCAAGAGGGTGGTGAGGAGCTCAGCCGGGGGCGGCAGTGGGGGGCCAGGTACCCCTCACCTTGTAGCACAGAGTGGCCAGGTTGGAGGGTGACTCCTCCCGCACAGCCCGGATCTCTGCCGCCGGCACCAGCGCAAAGACATCCTGCACCGAGGTGGCCGTGTCCGCCCAGAACTGGTCCCAAAAGGCATCATCGGTGGCTTCCACGGGCTGCAGGGGAACCCAGTGTCCAGAGTTGCAAAATCCCTTGTCACAGGGCCCATGGTTTGCCCAACACATAGCCAAGGAAGCTCCCAAGAGAGGAGCCATGGCCCCGCTACTCCATCCCTGAGGGTGCCCAGGAGCATTCCCACGTGGAGAACACCCTGTGGCCACCATGAGCCCTGGTCAGCACAGGCAGGCCAGGGACACACAGTGCAGATGGTCAGGGATCAGCTGGACATTGAGCTCAGCAGCCAAAGCCCAATCCAGTCCCTGAGGGACTACGCGACCGTCCACTTCTGGGTAAGTCACCCTCCTCCTCTGATGGGGCCTCCCCACCCACAAACATTCTCAGGCCACACCACCAGGTCAAGTGCCCAGGGACCAGACCCAGGCTGTGCCTCTCCTCCAGGGGGAAGACAAGGGCATGTGCTCACCCAAGCTGCCCGCCTCGGCCCCGGCCTCCACCCTCACCCAGCACACCCGATAGATGCCACATCTGAAGGCCTCGACCCTGCGGCGCTCTGACCGGACCTGCTCCTCCAGGTGCCCCTCCAGGCATGCGTGGGCACTGCCATTCAGGCCACCCTTACCAGGGCCCCATCACCAAATTTACCTCCTCCATCCCACCTCCACCCTGCCCCACCCCACGTCCAAAGCCCAGCGCCAACAGCACAGCTCCCACAGCCAAGACCTTAGGGCTCCCCACTGCCAGCAGGATTGAATCCAGACCTCAGCCGGACCGTCAGCCAGGCCCTAACCTAAACACACCTGCAGGCATGTACACACACACACACGTATGTGCATGCATATACGCCTGTATTTGCCAGCTCTACAATGCAACCCCACCATATCTTCCCCTCCCCTTTGCTCGGACTGCCCCCTCTTCCCAGCAGGCGCACCCCTCCCAACACACTTCCAAGTCCCACCGGTCCTGTGGAAGCCCTGGGCCTCACACACGCGTATGCCTTCTGAATCACACAGGCCACCAGCGTGAATCATAAACCCCACTTCCAGAACTGTCTCCTAAGGAAATGATCAGAGACATTTACGCCTGTATCAGGATGGTAACTGAGGTGTTACTAACAGCAGTGAAAAGTTGGGATCAACTTAACTCACCAACAACCAGGGAATGCGTAAAAAGTGCGGGCACACTCATGCTATGGAACACTACGCAGCTGTCGGAATCCCGCTGTCCAAGGATGTTAATGAACGGAAGCTGCTGAGTGTCACATCATGGGAAAAAAAACACCAGATCTAACCTGTCTGGTGTAGCTCAGTGGATTGAGCGCGGGCTGTGAACCAAAGGGTCGCCGGTTCGATTCCCACTCAGGGCGCATGCCTGGGTTGTGGGCCAGGTCCCCAGTGGGGCCCATGTGAGAGGCAACCACACCTTGATGTTTCTCTCCCTCTTTCTCCTTCCCTTCCCCCCTCTTTGAAAATAAATAAATAAAATCTTTAAAAAAAAAAAAAACAACCAAATCTAAAACTCTGGGATGGCCACAGCTGTGTGTGAAATTAGGTAGTAACAGGCGCCTAGAAGAAAATGACACTGATCTCTCTGGGTGGTGGTTAGTTTTTTCTTTACGTTTTTCTGTCAGCTCAGTATTACCACTTTCTTCCTTTTGAATGTTCACCCGCGGAAGGGCCAGGGGGCCCAGGCAGGCTTCCCCTCCCGAAGACCACTGCTTCCAGCAAGAGCCCCTCCCCACCGCCCAGCCAGCCTCGGCTCTCCCCTGCTCTGAAAGGGCTCCTGGAGGGCCCCACCGCCCCCTCAGATCCGCATGTAATAGGCATCTCCCTTGTGATCACAAAACTATGTATCTTAACACAGAATTCTGTTCTCTGACACCGCTTCTGGCCAGAGGTCTCCCGGAGCTCCAGACTGATGGGCCTGCTCCCACCTGGGAACCCCTTCCCTGCCCACTCAGTGACTCACCGCGGCCCCTGACTCCATGGGTCTCGAGGCCCGTTTAGGCCACCAGCCCTTCCTCCCTGACCCTGCCGTGGAGACACAGGGCAGATGCTCAGGCAATATTTGTTCAGCTAAAAGCTGTAATTCCTCCTAAAGGCCCCCTCAGCCCAGTCACTAGGAAGGGCTGGGGCTGTCTAAAGCCAGGGCTGGGGCCGTCTAAAGCCGGGGCTGGGGTTGCGAGCCCTACAAGGCCCCGTGTGCCCTGGCCCACTCCCCCAGCAACACTCCCCTCTGAACGACAGGGCAGCCTGTGGCCTTGGCCCTCTGGACAGCCTGGCACCACGGCCTGTTCAGCCCCAGAACTGGTAGAGCAAGTTAGCGGGGGGGAGAGGAGCAGAGGGCCAAGGAGAGGCCTTGGGGCTGGGGTTTGCTGGCCAGGACAGCCCTCTGACACTCACCCAATGGCCAGGAGGAGGGTAGGGAAGGCCATCCCAGAAAACATGCAGAGCCCTCCCCGCACCCCAATCTGGAAGCACCTCTGGGAAGCTCCCATCTCTATACCTTCCCCACTTCCCAAGTAACCACTACCCTCTTAAAGGGGCAGAAACTCATTGGAACACCAAGGAGACTTGGCCTCTGATCTAGTTCATCAGGCCAGTGTCCCCAGGGTAGCCCAGCCCTGACACAGAGGAACTTCCTCGCTGTGGGAGCTGGCCTTGAACTTTTAGAGTGGTGAATTTCACCTCCCACACCCTCAACTGGTCCCACTGTGGCTTGAACATGTCAAGCTGGTGACCACTGCCTGACCATACCAGGCTGGCCTGATGCTGCAAGTATTGGTCAGGGTCACTTTGGCCACTTAGGCCTCCAAGGGGAGGGACATGGCTCAGTTCCTGCCTCAGTTTCCCCAGCTGGGCTCCACCCAGCCCAAGGAAGCTCTAAAATCCAAGCCAGTTTCTTTGAAAAGGGTGTTTTTGCTGGAAGTGGGCAGGCCCACGCCACCAGAGGCACAGTGGCTGAGCTACCTGGTGGGAAACTGGATATTCTTCCCTCAGCTCTGTAGGACCTGCTCAGGCCAGTGCTCCCAGCAGCCTGAGGGACCAGCTGCAGCTTCTGAAACCTCTCTGGGGGGAGGAGGGAAGGACCAGCAGTGCTCCAGCCTGCTAAGGGTGACCTGGAGGACTGTGTCACCATGGCATTGACACACACACACATGTACTCACATGTACACATGGACCCACCAGAACATGGACCTCTCATCTGCCCCACAGCAAAGAACCTCCAAACAGGCAGGGCCTGGGAGAGGGTCCAGGTCCGGGAATGCCCCCCTCCAGGGTCCCTCCCACCTGGGAAAGGCTCAGGAAACACAACCAGAGCTCCTGGCCCTCAGCGCCAGGGTCTGGCCTAGCCCAGGGCAGGAAGAAAACAGGATGCAGCACAGGAAGGCTGCTCAGTGGCCGCTCAGGCCCAGGCCACGGGAAAAGGCGCAGGGCCGGCTGTTTGTGTTCACCCCACAGCCTCTGAGGGCCTGGGACTGGAGGATACCCTGGGGACAACTAGCCTGCATCTCCTTGGAGACGTGAAGTGGCAAGTTCTGGATGATCATCTGGGACCTGGTCCTCACCCCCAGGCTACCTGAGCCAGGTCACTGGACAGGACCCAAGGTTTCAGCCCCTGAGAACCTCTCCCTCCAGGAGGCCCAGGCCACCTCCCACCTACAGGGCCCCAGTGCTCCTGGAGGGAGACCCAGGCTGGTCTCTGGCTCAGTCCTGTCCCAAGCCAACACACCATCCTCAGCTGGGAGATGAGACAGCAACGCCTCAGTCAGACCCATCACTGTATTTTGGGGAGGGGGCAAGAGCCGGCAGGAACGCAGTCCACCCGGATCCTCGGGGACCTGGCTGAGCTAGCCCGGCTGGCCCAGCAAAGGACCCCGGCAGCTGAGCCATGGCCCAGTATTCATTTCTCCACCAAGGTGCTTCCCTCGGCAGGTGGGTGAACACAGGAGCCCCCTCCCTCTTCCCTCTGTGGGCCCACACTGCGGGACTGGTCCACCTTCCACCCACACACCCAGAAGCCCCAACCCTAAAGAGCACAGTGCCAGAACTAACCAGGAGCCATGGGGGAAGCGGCAAGGAGCAAGGTCTGGTTTCTGTCAAACACCTCCCAGCCGGGCAAGACTCTCCAGAGGCCCTGGGCCTTTGCCAGCACCTGACCTTTCTCTCTCGGGAACCAGAGAGGGCGGGACCCATGGTCTGGCCTCTGGGGCTGTGACCAGCTAGCTGGCTGTGGGCAAATGGCTCCCTCCATCCCACTCCAACTGCTGAGGGCAAGAGAGAGCCCAGGGAGGGGGGCGGGTGAGAGGACAGTCCCAGATGACAGCAGGTCCTGACTCCCTTGAAAGTGGGGGATTTGGGGAGTCAGGGCCAGCATCTCTGTGCCCAGAATGGCCTCGCTCAAGGGGTGAGGAGAGAAGGGGTGGGCGAGGAAGCAGCCTGGCTGGGGCCAGGTCTCGTTTGTTGGCAGCAAGGAGGTGGCCTCTGTGCCACTTGTGGACTCGGGGGAGTGTGCAAGCATGGATTAGGCTGCAAGACACCCCCAGGCCCCACGCCAGCAGGTCAAGGGCAATCTGGAGGTTTCTCAGCCCTGACCCAGGAAACAGAGGGAACCCCAAACACAGCCATCCCCACGGCTGGGTCTCAGGGGAGAAGTCCCCTTTAGAAGTGATCTCAGCTGGGAAACTGGACTCCATGGGCCTGGCAAGCGGACCCCTTGCCAGGCTGTTGGGCCTTCCCTGCCCTGGGCATGGACCAGGCCCCAGCGAGGCTGCTGCTGCCGCGCACCAGCTGTTTCCCCAACCAGGGCGGACACCGGCCCGGCTTTGTTTGCATTGAGTCAGCCGGGTCTGTGCGTCCGGGACCCGCGGGCAGCGAGGGGCAGCGAGGGAAGCAGGGAGGTGGATGGGCGGTGGAGGCGGGCAGAGGCTAAAGATGCACGGCTGGAGGGGCGGACGGGGTGGGGGGCGGGCAGCGGCGACGACGGCTCGGAAAGTAGGCACACGTCAGCCTAAGGTGGCAGCAGCGGCTGCAGGGATAGGAATATTCCCGGGAGAGAAGGCTGGGGGTGGGGGACTAAGCTAGGGGATGGAGTCTCTCGGGGTATAGGCCAAGGGGTTTGGCTCCGACCCTGGCGTCAGTATTACCCGCAGACCCAGCTGGTTCCCCGTCTCAGGGCAGGCCAAGTTCGCGCAGCCCCTGGCCCAGCCTAGCCCCGAGTCTGGTAGGCGGGGAGCGAGGCCGGGGCCCCGGGCGCACCTGCGTCTTGGTGGTGAGCTGGATCACCGCCTTTCGGAAATTCAGCTTGGAGTCGGCCGACCCCATATCGTTGGAGCCCGATCCGGACCGGCGATGGTCCCGACTCCCGCTGCAGCCCCGGCTCAGGATCCAGCTCCAGCGCTACGGCCCCCGCGGCTCTCGCAGGAGCGGAGCACAGCACAGCACCCCGCCCGCCAGCCCGCCTGCCCGGCGTCGGCCCCGCCTCCTCTCCGGCCCCGCCCCCATCAGGCTCCGCCCCCAGTGGCTCCGCCTCCAACACCTGCCGCGCGCGGCACAGTCCACTCTCCGCGCCGGAGTCTGCCGCACGCCCGCGTCTTTCTCAGCTCTACCCAATGCCCTGCGCGCTTCTTCTGCGTCCGAGCGCTGCCCCCGCTCCGTCTCTCCCATTTCCACCCAGCCGCAGGGCCCGCGATCCCTCCAGCCTCCCGTCCCCGCCCCCCTCCTCAACATTGGTCCTCAGGCCATCACTGGACCCACACTTTCTCCCAGTCCTCTCCCCTGAGTTTCTTCCTCGTCAATCCCTGTCCTCCGATTCTTTTTGTTTTCTTCTGAGCATCTGCTCCGTTGATTCCCTTTTTCTGACCTGTCAACCCACGTGTCCAGAGAGCCTTAGGCTCAGCCTCCCACTCTGTGCAAGGCACGCTGTCCCGGTGAGCAGCGCGGGCGCTGGAGGTCCTTTTGCCTCCCACAACTCCTTTCTGGCCACCTGCCTTCCCCGAAAACCCTTTTAAGGCCATCCATCTGAACAAATGTGTCAAGGGACCAGTAATTAGCAATACTGTGTCAGGGAAGGGAGCACAGGGGCCTAAGACACGAGACCTACCCTTTGTGAGCAAGTATCCAGGGAGTCGAAAGAATCAGCCGTGGTTCATCCAGTGTGTCTTTGGTAGAGGCAAAGTAGTAGTAGTAGTAAAAGTAACAATAACCTGACAATAT
>PVJI01021588.1:0-26804 GCA_004026765.1 Micronycteris hirsuta
AACACACAGTCCTGAGAATCTACACGTTTTGAGCACAGCTCCGTGTGACTCCTGTGTGAGCAAGTGTGGATCATGTCTGTGGGATGGGAATTCTCTAATAGGAATTTGGCAAAGGTGTATCTTAAAAAATTCCGGCTTGCTGATCTCTGAATATTGCTTTCACCTGGTCCTGTCTGCCACCGGACCTGAATCAACATCCCAATGCCTTGCTATGAATAATCCTACCTGTTCTGCTTAATACCATGAATAATCAATCCTATGTAAATTGCTAATGCCCCTGATAAAAACCCTGGCTGGGCTAGCCACGAGGCTTTTTCCTGGAAATGGGAGGAATCAGCCACGTAGCCCCGGTATTTCTTTCCCCGCATGTCACGGCACACGCAACCGAGTCACGGCACCCACGGGTACGGCTGGTCCGGTCTACCCCGTGTCATAGAAGCTTAAGTAAAAAATCTATAAAGCCTGCAACCCTTCAACAGAAGAGAGCCATTCCCTTGACAGTATGGCCTGCTCTCATTTCCTGGGAAGTGTAGTTTTCTTACTAAATTTCCTTCTTTCGTTGTTTTACAGTATCTATGTAGTCAGTCTATGACCACCAAGAGCCTGGACCCCATCTCCATCTGCACCAGTTCGGTGAGCCAGCGCAGCAGAACTTCTGTGAAAACGCCAGAGTGGTAAGACAACATCTTCCACCCTCTCTGATGGTTGGAGGAGATTTTCATTCTCTCTGTATCCTTTATGCCTTGGGACACCCCACCTCCTTGAAGATAGTTTGCTACTTTTATGCAGGCACAGCTTGGGCAGTTAAAAGCGAACAGGGCACCTGCTATATATTAAAAGACTCCCAGGTGAATATTGCCTATGGATCAGAGTTAGAGACTAGCTCCCCACCAGGCACAAGACAATATCTACACAAAAAGGCACACTGTTAAACATATCATCTCTTCTCTGCGGCTTTTCATGCAGGACTATTGTAACTCTTGGAAAGGGTTGACAGGTGCGCCTCCCTTCTTTGAAAACCAACCATGTTCCTCCTAACACTTGCGTCACCTACTGCCTCTTTGTTTTGCATCTCTTCCCTCTAAATATTTGCTGCATTTGCTGAACATAGGTCAAGGATGGTGAGCTCTTTAAGATTGTTTTAGAGGCCCTTTGTAACTCAGGTTAGGTTTGTAAAATAGATATACTAGAATGCTCCTGCCCCCTACACAGAAGAATCAATTACGAGGAGGTAAATTACTGATTACAAGAAGCAGAGGAAACTATCTTGAGTTAACAAACTAGTTGAGTTAATTGATTCAGAGGAAACTAGTTCAAATTTAGCAGTTATGAGAAGGAGCAGAGAAAACTAGCCCACATTATGAAGAGCAAAGGAAACTAGCCCAAGATAATCAAGGAGCAGAGGAAACTAGCCAGAGTTAATCAATTAGGAGCAAAGGAAACTAGCAGAAGCTAATTTTTTTACAGAAGCCTCTGAACTGGATACCAGGAAAGAGCGTACAATTAGTCCATGGCAACTCCAGCTTGTTTTCTCTTAGTTTCACCAGAGACATCTGGTAGCTTAGAAGGGTGAAATAATGGGTGGCACCCTGTAGCCCACTAGAACTGTGGATAATGGGGAACACCCTTTGACCAACTAGCCTAGAGTGGTGGGATAGTAGGGGACACCATGTAACCCACTAGGGAACCTCTTGGTCAAATGAAGAGGGAGACCTCTAGGGAGCCAGGAAGTTCCACTCTCTTTTTCTTCTTCAGGTATGCCACAGACAAGATGGGTAATACAACCTCTATTCCCTCAGGATCCCCATTGGAGTGTAGTCTTAGAAACTGGTAAAAATTTGACCTTGAAAATCTCAAGAAAGAGAGGCTAATTTTCTTTTGCAATGCAGCCTGGTCTCAGTATAAACTAGGAGATGGGAAAGTTTGGCCTGAAAATGGAAGCAACAATTACAATACCATATCCAGTTAGACCTGTTCTATAAAAGGTTGGGCAAATGGCCAGATATTCCCTATGTTCAATCCTACATGGCACTGTATCATAATCTAGCCCTCTGTTCTGGGCCAAGGGAGGCAACCCCTCTAGGAGACAATAATAATATCCTAAATAACCCCCTTCTAGGTTCCCCGCCTATCACTCTGGGGGAACCAAGTAGGCCCCAGAGTCCTGAAGCCTGTGCTCCCACCTCAGAGGAATTAACCTCTCCTCTATCCTACTATGAGAAACATAGTCCAGTGGGGAAAACTCAGGGAGGAGAATCATATTGCTCCACCACACTTGCCCTCCTGTCCCTAAGGGAAGTAGCAGGTACAGAAGGCCCTATTTGGGTACATGTACCCTTTTCAATAACCGTCCTGCAGGAGTGCAGAGATAGACTAGGAAACTTCACTGAGGATCCCTCATGCTTCTCTAGTAACTTCCAAACCTTAACCTTCGACTTTGATGTCCCTGGAGAGACCTTTATATAATCCTGACCACCTATTGCTCTCCAGAAAGGAAGTAATGAATTTGGGAAGAGGCCCACAAAAGTGCAGACCGATTACATGCTCAAAACTCCAATGATGTGGGACCGGCATCTAAAAGAGTCTCTGATCAAGAACCTGATTGGGACTATAATACTCAGGGAAGAAGCAGAAACAGGAGTACCATGATTCAGTGTTCATTAGCTGGGATTAAACAATGCCTTAGGCAGCCTGTAAATTATGACAAGATCAGAGGAATAACACAAGGGAATGAAGAGAATCCTGCTCTCTTCCATAACAGGATTGTTGAGGCATCAGGAGATATACTAATCTAGATCCATGTTCTCCAGAAGGTCAAGAATTAATGAAGCAGCATTTATGAAATGCCACTCAGCACCAGATATCTGTAGAAAGCTTCAGAAATTACAAATGGGTCAACAAACTCCTATGGCCCAACTAATTGATACTGCCTCCTTGGTTTTTAACAACTGAGACCTTGAGGAAAGGGAAGAACAGATCCAGCATAGGAAAAAGGGAGTGGAAAGGCAGGTCAACTAAATACCGTTTGCTGTTAGCAGCACCATTGGCAATGTGGAGGCATCTCAAGGTAACCCAGGAAAGCCACAGAAACACCAAGGGCAAAAAGATCAAACATGCTTTAAATGTAAATGCCCTGGGCACAGAGCAAGGGATTGCACTAGGCCACCCCCAGGGCCATGTGCCATGAGCAAAGGTGCAAACCCTAATCCCTGGCACTGGAAGGCAAACTGCCCCCGCAATTCCCAGAGTGGAAAAGGGTCATCACCTAAGGCCATGGCAGCACTGAGGACTGAGGGTGCCCAGAGATCAGACAGATCCCAGCCTATACCAGCATTTCTATCTCTAATGAGGAACCCTGGGTAAACCCTGATGTGGCAGGTAAGAAAATTAACTTTCTTGTTGCTGCTGGGGCCACTTATTATGTCCTCAATTCTTATGCTGGACCTCTATCCCCTAGTTCAATTGATATGGGTGTTGAAGGAATGTCTCAGACTTGTTTTTTACATACCTCTGTCACCTGTCAATTTGAAAGCCAAGGCTGCCCAACCTGTTCAAATTTGCCTAAAGGTGTTGGGACAGCTGATTGTCATGGGAAACAATATCCTGTCAAACAGGAGGCCCTAGGACACAGGTGGTAAATAGAAGGCTTATGGGTTGAATCCAGCCCTCCATCTTGTTTTATCTGGCCCCGCACTTTGTTTCTACCCAGCGGCAGCACCTAGCTCTCACTTAACTTTTAAGGAGTAGTTACATTTATACAGTCCTAATATAGTATTTGGCCCTTTGAAGGAAACCATGAAGCTGATGTGGTCCCTGGTGAAAATGAGTTTGACACCATTGTCCTAGAGGGTCTGCAGCCCATCATAGAGAAATATGTAACACATAGACTGCTAGTACCCTGTCAATCCCCCTGAAATACTCTAATACTCCCCATTCTTAACCCAAAAGGGGAGTGTAGATTGGTCCAGGATTTAAGACTAGTTAACAAGGCTGTAGTTGCCCTCATCCTCTTGTAGCCAACACTTACACCATACTCACTCAAGTACCAGACTATACTCAGTGGTACACAGTTTTAGACTAAAAGATGCCTTCTTTGGCATCCCTGCCCACCCAGATTCCCAATACTTGTTTGTATTTGAGTGGACAGACCCCAAAACAATGACCCATCAGCAATATACCTGGTCAGTACTACCACAATGGTCTAGAGACAGCCCTTATCTGTTTGCAAGAGCATTAGGAAAAGATCTAAGGGAATTACAATTATAAGAGGGAGACCTCTTACACTATGTAAATGATATTCTAGTCTGCAGCCCTTTTAGGAAGCCTCAGATCATGATACTATCCAAACTCTGAACTTCCTTGAGGACCTGAAATATAGAGTCCCTAAGGAAAAAAGGCCCAAATTACCAGACAGAAAGTAAACTATTTAGGATATATCCTAACCCCAGGATCTAGACAACTGTCACAAGAAGGAATAAAAGCAATCACTGACTTAACACCACCTGCTACTGAACAACTCCTCTCTTTCTTTCTTAGAAATGGCAATGGTTGGATGCCAAACTTTGGACTAATTGCAAAACCTTTATATGAAACTACGAAGAAGCCAGACACCAAACCCATTATATGGGGAAAGGAACATGATTGGGCTTTTAATAATACCTAGTAGGCCCTAGTTGAGGCCTGGGCCCTACGCATCCCTAACTTAAACAAGCCTTTCTCTCTATACATGTCAGACGCATGGAATAGCCTTAGGGGTCTAAGTCCAAAGACTAGGAAACAAACCTGGACCAGTTGTGTATTTCCCTAAAAAGCTAGACAATGTAGCAACCAGGTAGCCTCCATGTCTAAGAGCAGTTGCAGCTATAGCCATGCTAACAGAAAAAGCTAAATGAACTCTTGAGCAGAAGTTAGAGATCTTAACTCCACATCAGGTAAAAGAAATATTATAAATGAAAGGGAACCTCTGGCTAACAGGAAACAGATTGACCAGGTATCAGGCCCTTCTTCTGAACAATCCTGAAGTAACTGTAAAAACCTGTAATACATTAAACCTAGTCTCCTTAATGCCTATAGAATCATCTCAAGATTTGACCCATTCCTGCTCAGAGATTTTTAATCTTACCCATTCCAATAGAACTGACTTGCTAGACCAATCCTTAGAAAACTCTGATGAAGAGTGGTTCCACTGATGGAAGCAGCTTTGTATAGAATGGGCAGCAAAAGGCAGGATATGCAGTTGTGTTTATATGACACCATTGAGGCATGACCCCTTCCACTCTCGACCTTTGCCCAAAAGGCTGAAATTATGGCCCTTTCCCAAGCTTTTCTTCTAAGATAAGGAAAATGGATTAATATCTATACAGAATCCTCTTCTGCATGCTCATGCTGCTATGTGGAAAGGGGGCTCCTTACTATTAGAAATTCCCCCATTACAAATGGACCATAAATCCTAAATCTATTAGAAGCAGTTAAGCTCCCGAAGTGGAAGTCATGCATTGTAAAGGTCACCAAAAGGATGTCTTCTGTCTCCTATGGAAATAGAAGGGCAGAGCAAGAGGCAAAGAAAGCAGCACTAGGGACTATCAAACAACTGGCTTTATTCTTCTCTGTGAATGGCTCAGATTTCAAGCCCAACTATACATCTAGGGAGGTATCTTGAACTTTGGAGCAAGGGTGCATCCATGAAGGACCTTGGATATACATTGGCCAAAAACTCTTCCTTCCCCAGGCCTCCTAGTGGAAATTTTTAAAGGCTTTACAGGACTCCTTCCACATAGGAAGGGATGCCACAACAACAATGGCTAACAAATTATTTGTAGGCAATGGACTAACAAGTACCATAAAGGATATTTGTCAAGTCTGCACCCTTGTGCCTACAATATCCCTGGGGGAGAAGAGGGACATCGCTTTCCCTGCTGTTAAGAGCCTATTCAGTGAAGAGAGACCTATTCAGGAGCAGATTGACAGATTGATTTTTTTTTTTCAAAATACCTCCCTGTAGAGGATATATGAGGATACTTACTAGTCCTGGTAGATACCTTTACTGGATAGACTGAGGCTTTTCTGACAAGGATGGAGAAAGCCACAGAAGTAGCAAAAAACATCCTAAAGGAAATAATACCCCGATTTGGTCTCCCATACCACCCTACAAAGTGATAAGGGCCATCCTTTACATCTAAGATGATTCAATTAATCTGAGTCTCTAGGAATAAAAAATTATATTCACTCTGCTTGAAGACCTCAGTCCTCTGAGAAGGTAGAATGGGCAAATCAGATCTTGAAAAGGGCATCAACAAAGCCCTATCAAAAACTGCTGAAAATTGGGTTAAATTACTAGCTGTGGCACTCATGAGAATCAGGGACTCCGCTAAGGTCAATACTAGACGCAGTCCATTTGAGACACTAAATAGCAGGCCTTTCTTAATTCTAGATCTGATATTTGATACGGAGACCCATTGAGCAGTTAAGCATGTAATAAACTTAGGACAGGTACAAAAACCACTACAGGAATATGGAAATAAGGTCTTACCCACTCCCAAAGAAAAATTCCAGGCCACTGTATCTCCAGGGGATTGGGTGCTTCTCAAAACTTGAAAAGAGGGAGCCCCAACAGATCAACTTAGCCCTAAATGGAAGGGACCCTACCAGGTTATCTAAGTGCCCCCATGGCCATGAACCTGCTAGGAGTAGATAGTTGAGTCCACATTTCCAGAGTAAAACCAGTGGATTCTCCCCCAGTCCAGCAAAAGAATTGGACTCCACCTATGCCTGTGAACCCTTAGAAGATCCCCAAATTCCTGTTCAAAAAGAAGAAAACTTAAAGATAAATCAGTATGAAACCTTTTATGGCTAACAATCTGCACTCTTGATACTCCTTCTTGGGTCAATAACTCTCTTTTCTAAATCACCCATGACTTGCTCTGGGGAAATATTTTTAACAATTGCCGGGATTGTCATCGTCAACCACAATACAGTGGGCAACCTGACAGAGAAACAAGTCAGTCATGACAACTTCAGCACCAAGACTTGGGCCAAAACACAGAATCTTGCCAGTGTTAGGAGGAATATCCCTAACAGTTCTTTGGGCCGAATGAACTAAAACACAATCTGAGCTTCAAAATTCTCTTGCCAGCCCAGAAATCTGAGTGGACTTTTAAGTAGATTACTTATTGACCCAGAAGGGTGGGATTTGTGCTCTACCAGACTAGCTAATACTTCTTGATAAACTTATCAGGGCAAATAGAAACAAATGCTGATAAAATATTACAGCAAGCAACGTGGCTAAAAGGATTGTATTCTGAAACTATCTGGGATACTGTTAAAGGGATACGGTCCCTCAGCAACTTGGTTTCTACCTCTGTTGGGACTTGTTCATCTTTGGCCCTTGAATCTTTAAACTGTTGGTTAAATTTATATCTTCCAGACTCACCACATCAGGATAATGATGCCTTAAGGTTTTCAACCAATCCTTAAGGAATCTGATGCCAACATCTTACAACACCCAGTGTCCATGCCTGTCCCAAGAATTCCTCCACAACCACTAGGTAAGATAGGGCAAGAGTTTCACAGTTTTCAGCTGACAGGGTCTATTGTTCCATTCCAGTAAGAAGCAGATCCAGAAGATTGACCATCTTTCCTCAATAACCCCAAAAAAGAATTTTTGAGAACCATGTCTCTCAGGCAGAAGTTGAGGCACTCCTTCCTAGAATAGGAAACCCTGGGACACTGCAGCTGTCATCAGTCAGCATTCTGATTTCTGAGAATCGCCTTGTAACACCTGATAATAATTAGCATTGTAGTTTCCTCCCAGAGTGGGCAATCAAGGAGGATTGTGGGAAATCACATGTGTAGAAGCTTAAGTAAAAACCCTATACAGCCTGTAACCCTTCAATAGAAGACAGCCATCCCCTGGCCAGAGATGGCACACTCCTGTTTCTTGGGAATTTATTCCTTCCTTAATAAATTTCCCACTTGCTTTGTTTTACAATATCCATGTGGACAGTCCAATTCTTTGCTTGTGACCACCAAGAGCTTAGACCCCACTTCCATCTACAACATCATGACTTACTAATTTAGAATCTGTGGATGTGGAGCCTGTATTTTGCAAAGATTCTGATGTAAACTCACTGGGGACCACTGTTTTATATTATTCATTTACTTTTCTTTTGTGTAAACTTACACTGGCCTCCCATGTCAAGCCCTGCCTAGTTGCTTTTAATCAGTAACTGATACAACACATCAAAGTAAGTCTAAATTTTACAGATATTTTCAGAACACTTTCATGTGCAGTCCACTGACCACAACATTTACCGTATGTTATGCTCAGCACCAGCTGTTTAGTATATTGGCCTTTCCAACCAAATCCCTCCCATTTGGGAAAGGCAAAATGGTACCACATTAAGCCTTATTTCTAAGTGGCATGCAAATATGAAGACTAATGAAATGAACCTCATTGGTCAGATATGTCTGAATGAAGTCTGAGTTGTTTTCTGCACCGAGAAGCAAATTGTTATGTTCACACCCCTCAAAGAGATGATAAAATCAAAGGAAACAGAAGTGATGCCTAAGTTACGAGCATTAGCAGAGAGCCTGTGATTTTAAAATTCTATCTGGACACAGTAACAGAGAATGCTTATAAGAATTTTGATCAGTACACAGGCCATGCTGGTTGCAGGACCAGGCAGAGGATAACAGCAGCATTTAAATAACCAGCCACTGCTTATTAAATGTATTAACTCATGTGATACAATAACTCTGTCATGCAGTACTACTATTATTCCCATTTCATGGATATAAAAACGAAGGCACACAGAGGTTAAATCGTTTGCTCTGAGTCCCATAGCTAGTAAGTGGCAGCTTTTAAAGCTAGAAAATCTGCATCAGTCCATTACCTTTACTCCACTAATGTGTAGATAAGTAATGGCCAAGCAGCCTTAAAACAACAACAACAACAACAGTTAAAGTCTGCAGCAGAAACTGGAAATCAAACTATATGTACCTTGGGGAAGTTCCTTAACTTCCCTGAGCCTGCTTTTGCATCTGAAATACAGATATAATAATAGTACTTGCCTCACATAGTGCAGCTTACGCAAGAATTATGTATATGAAATGCTTAGAAAAGTAGCACTTTTAAGAGCTGTCAATGTCAGTCATTATTATTTGTATCATAAATATAGCCCAAGTGGTCAGGGGGAAATGACAACCTATTAAACTGAATATTTCCCTGTTGACCTTAAAGCTGTGGATTCTGTAGACTCCCAGTACATCAGATCCAACATGAAATACAGTGATAACAGATTTTCACAAAAATTTATGAACTGCCACTGTGACAAATCCGCAGCCCATCCAGCCCAAGACTATGAACTAGTCTGACAATGGAGAGCTCTATATTACTAGTTTATTTTTAGTAAACATCCTCAATTTTCAAGCTATATAAATGCAAATACACAAGGAGTCAGACTCCGAGTAGTTGCAAACTGCAGTTGTTTGACTGCAGAACATGCTACAGGAGAAGATCCCATCAGGTGGTAAATGTCTGTGCTCCTCAGTCACATTTATAGAAGCAAAAGAAAAACAAAGTGAGAAAAACAAAAGTAGGTAACATTCATAATATACTTCTCACTGAATTAAATGTTATCCATGCATTATTTCACTTAATCCTTACAATACCCTTCCAAAGTTGAACATTCCCACAGGAAACCACGCAACCCCCAATGGTTGATCTCACTTTAAATTCATGACTACACATCTCAAACAGGTACTCAATGCAGTCTGACAATCCAATCTCATTTTCCTAGTTACATAGTTCAATTTTCCATTCTCCAGGACTATATCACATGTCTCTCCTCCAAGTTCTAACATCTCTTTTCTTCTCTGCTGCCCTTGCCCTTACTCTCAGCCAATGACTGCTGTCATAGACACTGCCTCTACCATTACCTGTGTCTGTACGCATTCTCAGCATCTCCTCCATTACCATAAAATATGTGTCCGTGCTCATTTCAAAGCCAACTATCCACCTGCTCTATGGTTTCGTAGGTATTCAGGACTTCCCCCTGAAATGTACACCTTTTTATGAGTTTGATCCCACTGGTATATAAACATACTATTCTCTTCTATCTAAAAAAAATCCCCTTTGATCTTAAGGCCCTTTATTCCACTAATGTTGTTCTTGTTAAAATAATTAAAATCCTCCTAGCCCTGGACTTGTGGCTCAGTTGGTTGGAGCATCATCCTGTACAGCAAAAGATGGCAGGTTCAATTCCTGGTCAGGGCACATACCTAGATTGTGGGTTCAATCCCCAGTCAGGGCACATTACTGGAGACAACTGATTGATGTTTCTTTCACACCTACATTGATATTTCTGCTTCTCTCTCTTTCTCTCAAAATCAATAAACATATCCTTAGGTGAGAATTAAAAATGATAATTAAAATCCTCCTAATTGCCAAGCCCACCTTGCACAGTAAGATTCACCAGCTGACCACCACCTTCCCCTTTTTCATCCAGTCCCTTAGTTTAAATACCATGTATATGGTGATGATTTAAAATATCAACTGTAGCCCTGATATCCCCCAGGACTTCAGATTCAAATTTCCAATGGCCAATTTGACTTCTCAACTTAAGTATCTATTAGGTGATTTATGTTATGTATATATTTTACCACAATAAAAACTAAATCTACCAGGTGACTGACATGTAAAAAAACAAGTGTAGCTAAATATTAATGGTGGGATCTAGGTGGTGGGTGTATACAGTTCACTGGAAAATTCCTCCCAACCATACTGTTCATATATTGTACGTTGGGGGGAAAAAAACCCTACTAGGCATCTGAAACCTACCATATTCAAAACATAATTCTTGATTCTACCTATTCCAAAAAATCAGAATCCTTGCCTATCTTGTTCATTAATATTCCCAACTTTAAGACAGTACCCGGCACACAGGTGCTCAAAACTAACTGCTGAAATAATTGATGAATCAATGCTCTGTTTCTATGTCCCTCAACCCTCACCATTCCTGGGTGAGAATGCATCCCAAACACCCCGGCCCAGGCCAGAGGAGACCATGACTTAGTACCTTCCTTTATCACAGAGTCAAAGTTTTTCCTTTCCCACACCTATCACACACAGGACCACAGCAGATGTCACAGAAGAGCCGGGCATCACACGGCCTAGGCTGAGGCTTTGGAGGACTCTGGCCTCACTCTGCTCAGTCTGTCCAAATCCAGCCCACGAAGGCCTCCTGGTGTCTGGGGTCTCCGATTCACTCCTTCAGCCCCTGCACATCAGTGGTAGCATCATCTCAGGACCACTGGGTGGGCCCAACTCTGCCCTCTCACAACGCAGAGCAGTAGCCTTTGTCCTCTCTCCAATGGCCCCCCTGGCCCCCAGGCAACTTTCCTCAGCAGGCCCTGTGTTGATAGGCCTGGCCCCAACCGCTCCACCTGCCCCAGACGGCCTGCCCAGTTGAGTTCTCGCAGGAGCCCACCAGCCTGCGGGATCAGAACAGTCCAATCCTGGCGGTGCCCGTGAGCCTGCGCACAAGAGCCTCGCCCTGTGCCAACACCTTCTGCTGGTTGGGCCAGAGCCTACAGCACTGCCTCCTGCTGCCCCGCGCAGGCACTGCAAAGCTCGCTGCGGACCAGCAGTACATTCTTTGCGGGGGAGTGGCGGGGAGTGCATCGGTCTGCACATGTCCCTCTCCTAAGCCAGGCTCCTAATGCCAGCAACTTCTGGCCCGTGCCTACATTCTGAACCACTGAACACTGTGTTTTCTAGGGGTGGTCACATGGTTCATAGCTGCCCTAAGACCAATGCTGAATCACAAAGGGGCTGGGTTTGGGGTCAGTTTATAGTGTCAGAGAGGGGCATATGTGGAGTGCACACTTTGGACAGAATAGATTATTGCAGAAGGAGTCCCTAACCTGTGCCTGAATGTGAGGTCAGTTGGCTACTAGGCCAGTTGAGAGTTTCAGCTAGGGTGGTCAGTGTGGGGGGACTTCAGGGTGTAGACATCCCTCAAGACATGAAGCCAGAATCTTTTTATCTTGTTAAGCACACCTGTCTCCACTTGGTCCTGACCAGAGCCACTCTGACAGATCCATTTGCCTTGAAGGCATAACTAGGCTTGCCTTACTTAGCCCACAGCCCTCAGTGTCGGTCCAAGGACAAAACCATATCCTTGAGATGAACTGGGTCTGAGAGAAAACAGTCCACCTCTGTCCAGGCCTGTAGGGATCAGGTTCCTGCTCTGTGAGTCACGGAAGGTGGATGCTTTCTCTCCATTAGAGGCCTCACCTTCCCTGGCAGTCAAGGCACCCTCCAGGTGACTGGTACAAGTGCCAGGGTAGGATTCCTCATAAAGGCAGACCCCATGTTAGATGTGTTTTTTGTTTCTCATGTCTGACATCAGAACTGCACGTGGTCACCATTTCACAAACACGAGCAGCATGACTAAATCTAAATGTAATGTATATTATTGTATGCCTACATAGATGGCTGTCCTGGGGACAGAAAGAGGGAAGAATTCCCAACCGAAGCATCAGGAAATCCCTGAATGGAGATGAAATGAACACTTCCTGGGAATTGACCCTGAAGTTTTATCCTAACTCTCCTGACTTCCAGCTAAACCACACAATACTCCCAGAAACCATTGGCCCAGAAGATTCTTTTTTGGCTGCTTCTCTTTTTACTAGTAAAAACTTCAAAGAACTATAAAATTGAGCATTTTCTCAAGGTTTCTACCACTTTAAAAAATATATATTTTATTGATTATCCTCTTAAAGTTGTCCCAATTTTCCCCCCTTTGCCTCCCTCCTCCTGGTACCCCTTTCCCTCCAACAATCCCCTCCCCTAGTTCACATCCATGGGTTGTACATGTAAGTTCTTTGGCTGCTCCATTTCCTATACTGTTCTTAACATCCTCCTGTCTATTTTGCACCTACCAATTTGTATTTCTTAATCCCTGTACCTTCTCCCCCATTCTCCTACTTCCCTGTCCCAGCTGATAACCCTCCAAATGGTCTCCATACCTATGATTCTGTTCCTGTTCTGCTTGTTTGCTTAATTTGTTTTTTAGATTCAGCTGTTGATAGTTGTGAATTTGTTGCTGATTTCTACTATTCTGGAGAGCATTTCAAATCCTTATGCCTTGCTAATTACTGATAGTGCAAGAGTCTTGCAGGCCTGGTCTTAGTCCCTGCTCTGCTATGGAATAGCTAGTGACCTTGGCAAGTTTCTTCCCAACTTTTGCCTTAGTTTCTCTCTCTCTTTTTTTAAAGAGGACATAAGATTATGAGTCAAACGATGAGGCAAAGGATGGAAGAATCCAGCACTGTGTCTGGCATTAAATGCTGCTTTCCTTTCCCAGGAGGTTAGAGCCACAAATTTCTCCATGGGTGTGGCTCTCCCAGAGTTTCTGTGCTCACTGTTCCTATCTTTCACTGTTTCTCTCCCAGCAGGGGACCCACCACAGTCATGGTCTCTGTTCTGTTGTGGGTAAGGCTGGATACCCTTGACAAATCAGGCCATATGTATTCACACATCAGACAGTTGCTCCTAAGCAGAATCCAGAAAATCAGGTTGCTAATGTCTCCTTTCCTCTTGACTCCAGGACTCAATCTCACAACACTTTCTACTGTACAATCCTCAGTGCAGGCCTCGTTCCACTCCAATCCTCCAGTCCAGGCCTCAGTTCTGCCTCTCTTAGTCCAATCCTCCAGGTCCCTTTTCTAGCCTGGCTAAGGAGTCTCTTGGTTGTCCCCTCTCTGCTGCCCCCAGATACAACTCACATGAGCTCACATGTCTTTCTTGGCCCCAGGCTCACTGAAGACCCCTGGGGAAGTTCAAATGGAGCAACAGTGACCAGCACAGACAGCTAATAGTGATTCTGGTCTCTCATTGTCTGCCTCTCTACCCCTGGGTCTGGACATCCAGACACACTCTGAGATGGACCCTGAAGGCCGGGCAAATGTCTGCTTTCTGCTGAGGCAGGGCCCATCTGTTCCTTTCAAGTGTAAGAATTTACTGCCAAAATGAACCCCCATCTCAAGCCATGGACCTCCAGACACAATCAGAGAGGACCCATGCAATGAGGGCCCCCAGACCTCAGACAGCTCACACCTAGAACCTCAGGACCCAGAGTCATTTCTTCACAGTCTCCAAGACCCGTGCTCAAGTTGAGGGTTTTCCAAACCTGGCTTGGGGCCAGAGAAGGGCAGATAACTAAGGATAAGAAACAGTGACAGAAAAAAAGAACATTTCGGCAACACCACACTTTCACAGGATTCACTGTGGTACAGACTGAGGTTTGCAGCCCAGTGTATTTTTAGATGGTGCTCTTCACACCCAACACCACCAAGTGTCATTTGATGAGGACCGTGAGCTTAGAAGAAGCTGTGGAGCCTTTTCTGTGTGTTTCTGCTCAGCTTTGAGAGACTTCACATAAAAGACTCTATAAAAATAAATGGTGAAAATTACAATGTCAGTAAAAATTTCAGTGGAGGCTAAAAACTAGTTCATGTAAAGTGTAGAAGTTCATGCACTTATTTTGGCGTGGATTCCCAGCTGGCTAGTCCCTGAGTCTGGCACATGGTAGATGCCCAATAAATAAGAACTGAGTGACCCATTTGTTGGCTTTTCACCCATTTGCAGGGCTTCAACCAGTCCGTAGCTCTGCATGCACACACCATAAGGAGAGAGAATACTTAGGCTTGGATAGGAGAGTTGCTAAGTTGTCTAGAGAGCCTGTCACAGAGTTTTCTAATTAATGTCCTTGCCTTTCACTTTGAGCTCTACTTACTGACAGTAAAAAGTGATGTGGCAGAAAGGGAACTGCAAACACTGCCCAATCTAAGAGAGGAGCTGGATACATGCTTTTCCATTCTCATGTATTACCACTTGGTCTGTGCCAAGCCCTGTGCTTTACAGCAAGAATACAAATGTCACCATCTTATTGCATCTTATTAGCCAGACTGAATAGAGTGCATGCAGAAGACAATTTCTTTTCTCTTTTCCAGTGCCAGTCAAACCCAATGCCCAGATGCATTTTGCCACCCGCACCCCCAGGCCCTTGTGTATAAAATCTTGGACAAGCCTATAACTTTGAGCACCCAGAAGAGTCTCATTTCTCAAGACTCCCTCTGACTTCTTATCTAGGTGTTAGGTTCTCTCTGCATCAAGGCCAGAACTGCTTTGGGTTGGAAACAAGCTTGGGAAATTAAAGGTTTCTACCACTTTTTACCACCACTTCACACACTCCAGATGTAGCATCTGACATCTCTGCAGTTAGAATCCCCTGATAAACCCTCTGGGCTCAGCAAATATTTTGTGTTGGCAGTTGTCCTAGGAGAGAATTTTGTGGTTTCCTAAGAATTCCCCTGCAAGATGCGTCCAAGTACAACTCCACCACCTGGGTGATGTTGCCTCTGTCCAGCTGTGTATAATGCCCTCCCTCTGCTTGTGCCTTCTGTGGGCTCACTTGGGGCATGAATGTTTTATATGGTTTGTGCCATAAATAAAGGTGCTAGAAAAATGGGTAAGTAGAGGCAAAAATGCAGACCTGGTTATGTGTCCCAGATGAGGGGCTTCTCAAAGGGAGGAAAGGCCACCTTTGTGTAGTTCATCAGCCATAGGAGGTGCTTTTTTCATGATTCTCACCAGTGTGCCCTCTGTATGAGCTGAGAGTCTGGCTCTCTCTCTGTCTGGGGCCATATCACTCTTGCTCGTTTTACAGCAGCTCCAGACTGTGCCTTACCTGTAGGTCCACTTGGCTATAATAAGGGCTCCCATGTCACCTCCCCCCCCCACCAAAGATGTTGCCAGTTCACTCCTGGGGCCTGTCCTCTTTCTCTTTGCTCTCCCACGAGGCATGTTGTTTGAGCCATCACCTCTCACCTTTAGATTGCTCAGGCATGGGTCAGACACTAAGCCCTGTGTCCCCTCAAATTTCAGGAGACACATATTAAGCCTTATAAATTATTCTCTTAAATTTCCTCTCAGGAAAGCAGAGGTGAAGGAGAAGCACAACTCTATCTCAGAAACAGGTGTGAAATGGGAAATGGCATAGTGTTCCAACAACTTTTCAGAGTAATTGTTCATTCCTGACCTCCTAGCCCTCTAAAGCCTCCTAGGCTACAGATGGATGATTACCAATGCTGCTGGCTTGCTGGAGGAAGTGACTCTTAAAGCGTGAATACCTGTTGATTGAATAAAGAGGGAGAGTGTGCTACATGGGAGTTCCCAACACAAAGCATGAGAGAGCATGGCATGTGCTTGGAGCTCCATGTGGTTGTACAAGAAAGAGAGTTTCAGGGCTGGCCAAAGAGATGGAACTGAAATGCGTAGAACCGAGTTGTTCCAGATTCCTGAAGTGTTTTGCATATTGTACTAAGAAATTTGAATACTATACTATAGAATTAGCCATCAAAGGATATTTAAAAAGACAGCACATGTTTTTACTTTCCTCTTTGCATGCTTTTTTTAGGTGCAGTATGGAAAGTTATGATGAAAATGGAGACCTTTTTTGTGTGAGCTAAGAACATTAATAAGCAATATTCAGAGAATCTTCCAATTGGAGTAAAAGAATTTCTGACTTTTTGTCGTATTTATCAAAGTCTTTCTAGTAGTCTTGAAAGCCATTCATTCTCCTTGGTTTGCCAAGTTCTTAGGAAGGCATCATGATTGAGAGAAAGGCATGGGCTCTATTCCAGAGTGACCTGGGTTTTATTTCAGGACCGCTAATTGCTTGTGATCTCAGACAAATATTGAACCTCTCTAGACCTCAATTTCATTATATATAAAAACTACACTAAAAATTTATGAGTCAGAATAAACTATTGGGTTGACCAAAAAGTTCATTTAGTTTTTTCCATATGTTGGCTCTAGTAGTGTTTAGTTGTCTTTAACTTCATTCAAAACAATTTTTTGCATCATGTCAAGATTGCATCATGTCAGCTGTCATATTGGCATGCATTTAAAAAAATGTATCAAAATTGGTGAATTTTTGTGCAGCCATTTTAATATTGAAGATGGCAGAAACACATACCATTTTTGGTATATCATGCTTTATTATTTCAAGAAAGATAAAAACACAACTGAAACACACAAAAAAGTTTGTGCAGTGTATGGAGAAGGTACTGTGGCTGATCAAATGTGTCAAAAGTGGTTTGCAAAGTTTCTTGGTACAATTGACATTTTGGCCAAATAATTCTTTGCTGTGGGGCTGTCTTATGTATTGGAAGATGTTTAGCAGCACCCCTGCCTAAACCCACAAGAAGCCAATAGCAAGAGATAGATGACATACTCAAAATATCTAAATCATTAAAGTTATTGGTGAAAATGAAAAACATGTCCTTTATTTTTTGGAAAAAACTTAAGTGGACTTTTTGGCCAACGCAATAGATTATGCTGCTGTAATAAACAAACTCCAAACCTTAGTCACATATAGCAATAGAAGTTTAACACATATCTTGTTCTTAATATATATCTGATGTAGGTCAGCTGGAAACTGCTCCATGCTCTGTGACTTTAACTGACAGATTAAGTGCTCATCTTCTCACACATTGTGATCACTATGGCTAATGGAAAGAGAGCTCTGGAGGGTCACACACTGTGTGTTACAGACTGGATGTGTCATTCATTACTTTTGTTCACAAGTCTTTGGTCAGAACAAGTAATATGGCCCCACTCCACCACCAAGGCACCCTGTGTGATACCAAAAATACCTCCCCCACAAAGCTATAGTGGGAGTTAAACATGGTTAAAAACACAAAGTGCTTGATACAGAGCTAGTAGCCAAGCAGGTTCTGACAAAGCTTTTCTATGAAGAGCAGCCTCACCCACAGCTGTAGTGAAAACTTTCAGCTTCTCACTAAGTACTTTAGGGAATGTACTGTATTTTCAATTGCACAGGTAAACATTGAGCCTTCCATTTCAAAATGATGAAAGGAAATTTGAAAATTCCAGTGAAGAAAATCTTGGCTGAGGGACAGAAATAATAATAATAATAGTAATGATGATGATGATGATGATTGGCAAATGTCTCAGTCTTCAAGTCATAGACAGAGGGCTCTCAGAGACAGAATTTGGGGAAAGGCAGTTGAGTATCCCTTGTGTATTTGTAAGGCTTTTGACCTCAGGTCCAACTGGCTTAACCATAAGCAGATTTATTGCCATAAAAAATCCAAGTCCCTCTGCAGGGCAGAGTTCCAGGTTGGTTGATTCAGCAGCTCAATTATGTCAAGAAGGACCAAGATTCTTTCTATCTTTTGCTCTGTCATTCACCGTGTTGATTTCATTTGGTACACCTTAAGACTGCTTTGTCTTGAGATCATGGAAAACTTGTCAGAAGCTATCTACTGGGGTAGAGAAATAATTACTTTCTGGAAACCTTCTCTAAAGATGCATGGGGAATGTCTCTAACAGTCCCTGCAAAATATCTGCTTATATTTCATTGGCTTAAATTTAATTATTAGTTCCATCACTAGCAAAAGGAGTTGCAAGCAAGGAGGAGGAAAGGATGCTGAATAGACAATTAGTAATCTACTCTGTACCCTTGAAAAATAAGCAGTCTGGTTTTAGCAAATAATTCATATAGGTTTCAACTGCTGATCTTTAGGAATGTCTTATCACAAGATGGGATGACTTGGTACGGTGTGCCTTTCAGCTAATGGAGTCTAATGGAGAAGCAGAGGGGACACTGCATCCATCCCTTGTTTCTCAGCCATGAGATGTGTCCATTCATATTCATCTATTGACTTTCCTTCAGCTGCCCCCTTTCTGTGTTAGAGCTTCATAACACAGCCATCTTTAGGGTCTGCTCTGCAGAATCTCTTGTAGATGAAGCCACATTATAGCATTGCTTTCAGGCCTCAGTAACTGCACCCTTTGCAATGGATTTCAAGATGATCTCACCTTAGTGAAAATATCCCTCTTGGGTACCTCATATCCAGAGATACTGGAAATTCAAATTCCTTCATAATCCCCATTTCAGTTGATGCACCCACCATTCCTTTTACTCTGGAATCAGCAATGGTCTCCCAAGTGATCAAATGACTTCTTATCTCTTGCACACCAATCCTTCCTCCATCCAATAAACCAAACTAATTTTTGTGATTAGAGTTCTGATTATAGCAGACACCTGCTGAAAGGCCAAGCTTAGTTCACCAACTGTCCCCAACCCAATCTCTTTGTTCTTTCCTGTCTCTCAGTGCCCTGTCCCTCTGACTATATGCTGTATCTTGGTTGCCCCCTCCCATGCCTATCAATGCTTATATCACTCCTCTCAGATAATGCGTTGTTACTTATTCAAGGTTGTTCCCTCAGGCAAGAGCCATACTTTCTTCTTTGGAAAAAATACCTGTTTCCTATACAACATTTATTTCTACACCATCATTACAGCATTCTTTCTATTGATTAGAGTAATGTATTTGTATTTTAGTTCCTTCACAGAACACAAGCTCTTGGAGGGGGATAATCACCATCCATGTTCATGTCCATCCCCTGAGCTTTGCCCAAAGTCTGCTATATAGTAAGTGCTCAATGAATGTGTTAACTAAAAATGGGACACAAACATGTAAAGCTGTTCCAGTAGTCTTCATGTTTGTTTTGACCCAGGATTGCTTGACTCTGAAGCTGAGTTCTTTATTCTGCAGCAGAGATTTGGATAGCTAAAGGAAAGAAATGTAATTTATTTAAAAAATACTACAAGTGGCCGTGGCTGCTGTAGCTCAATGGATTGAGTGCCAGCCTGTGAACCAAAGGGTCACTGGTTTGATTCCCAGTGTAGAGCATATGACTGGGTGTGGGCAAGCTCCCCAGTAGGGGGCACATGAGAGGCAACCACACATTGATGTTTCTCTCCCTCTCTTTCTTCCACCCTTCCCTGCTCTAAAAATAAATAAACAAAAGAATCTTAAAAAAATAGTACAAGTGTCACGATGATGTCACTGACTATGTAGATGGGCAGCTGGGGAACCATGTGCACTTCACACACAGTAGATGCCGAGCACTCTCACTCTTGGTCTGGTCTCACTCTTGATCTGTAACTTTCTGTAGAACCTGCCCTGCCAGAATGTGGAGCAGCCATAGGATGTTTACATCAGTGTTGGGAAGGCCACTTTTTTTTTAATTGATGTTCAAATACACTTTTCTCATTTTTTGACCACTACTTTCCCCTATCCTACTCATCCCCATCTCCCACTCTCAATCCTACCTCCTTTGGCTTTGTCCATGGGTCCTTTATACATGTACATTTATGACCCTTTCCCTTCTTCCTCATGTTATTTCCCTCCCCCTTCCACTCTGGTTACTGTCAGTTTGCTCTTTATTTCAATGTCTCTGGTTATATTTTGCTTGCTTGTTTGTTCTGTTACTTAGGTTCCAGTTATAGGTGAGATCATATGGTATTTGTCTTTCACCACCTGGTGTACTTCACCTAGCGTAATGCTCTCCAGTTCCACCCATGTTGTCACAAAGGGTAAGAGCTCCTTTCTCTCTGCTGTGTAGTATTCCATTGTGTAAATGTACCAGTTTTTTGATCCACTCATTTACTGATGGGAACTTTGGCTGCTTCCAGCATTTGGTAATTGTAAATTGTGCTGCTATGAACATTGGGATGCATAGGTTCTTTTTAATTAATGTTTCAGGATTCTTAGGGTATAATCACAGCAGTGAAATAGCTGAATCAAAAGGCAATTCCATTTTTAGTTTCTTGAGGAAATTCCATACTATTTTCCACAGTGACTGTACCAATTTGCATTCCTACCAACTGTGCACTAGGATTCCATTTTCTCCACAACCTCACCAGCACTTACTGTTTGTTGACTTGTTTATAATGGCCATTCTGACCATTATGAAGTGATATATCATTGTGCTTTAAATTTGCATCTCTCTGATAGCCAGTGATGCTGAGCCTCCTTTCATATGTAACTGGGCCCTAGGTATGTTCTCCTTGGAAAAGTGTCTGTTTAAGTCCTTTGCCCATTTTTTAGTTGGCTTTATTGTCTTCCTGGAGTGGAATTGTGTGAGTTCTTTATATATTTTGGATATTAAACCCTTCTACAAGGTATCATTGGCAAATAAGTTTTCCCATAAGTTTGATTCCTATTTCATTTTGCTAATGTTTTCTTTAGCCATGCAGAAGCTTTTTATTTTGATGAAGTTCCACATGTTTATTCTTTTCTTTATGTCCCTTGCTCTAGGGGACATATTGGAGAATATTGCTGTGTGGAATATCTCAGATTTTCCTGCTTGTCTTGTCCTGTAGGACTTTTAAGATAGCATGACTTATATTTAAGTCTTTTATCCACCTTGAATTGATTTTTCTATATGGCGTAAGTTGGTGGTTGAGTTTCATATTTTTGCATGTAGTTGTCCAGATCTCCCAACACCATTTATTTAAGAGGCTATTTTTTACTCGATTTTATGCTTCTTGCCCCTTTGTCAAATATTAATTGACCATAGAGACTTGGGTTTATTTCTGGGTGCGCTGTTTGGTTCTATTGGTCTATGTGTCTGTTCTTATGCCAGTACCAGGCTGTTTTTATTACGGTGACCTTGTAAATACAGTTGGATATCAGGTATTGTGATCCCTCCTACTTTGTTCTTCTCTCTCAAAACTGTGGCAGCTATTTGGGGTCATTTGTGGTTCCATATAAATTTTTGAAGTGTTTGTTCTGTATCTCTGAAATATGCCATTGGTACTTCAATAGATATTGCATTAAATCTATAAATTGCTTTGGGTAGTATGGCCATTTTGATGATCTTAATTTTTTCAATCGATGAACATAGTAAATGCTTCTATTTGTTTATGTCTTACTTAATTTCTTTCTTCAGTCTTGTGTAGTTTTATGAGTACAGGTCTTTTACCACATTAGTTAGGTTTATTCCTAGGTACATTATTTTTCTTGCTGCTATATCAAATGGGATTTTTTTTCCTGATTTCTGCTTCTGATGTTTCATTGATGGTACACAAAAATGCCTTTGATGTCTGAATATTGACTTTGTATCCTATTGTTTTTCCAAATTCACTTATTAGGTCGAGTAGTTTTTTGGTGGAATCTATAGGGTTTTCTATGTACACTATCAGGTCATCTGCAAAAAATGACAGTTTTACTTCCTCCTTTCCAATTTGGATGCCTTTTATTTCTTCTTCTTGTCTGATTGCTGTGGCTAGGACTTCCAACACTATGTTCAATAGGAGTGGTAAGAGTGGATATCCTTGTCTTGTTCTTTATCTAAGTGGGAAAGCTCTAAGTTTTTTCCCATTGAGTATGATGTTGGCTGTAGGTCTCTCATAGGATCTTTATTATGTTAGGAATGCTCCCTCTTCCCACTTTACTGAGTATTTTTACCATAATGGGTTCTGCACCTTATCAACTGCTTTTTCTGCATCTATTGATATAATCATGTCATTTTTGTCTTTGCTTTTGTTTATGTGATGTATTACATTTATTTATTTGCATATATTGTACCATTCTTGCATCCCTGGGATGAATCCCATTTGATCATGGTGTATGATCTTTTTAATGTATTTCTGGATGCAGTTTTTCAATATTTTGTTGAGGATTTTAGCATCTATGTTCATCACTGACATTGGCCTGAAGTTTTCTTTCTTTGTTTTGTCTTCATGTGGTTTTGAGATTAGAATGATGCTAGCTTCATAAAGAGATTTTGAGAGTCTTCCCTCTTGGATTTTTTTTTTGAATAGTCTGTAAAAAATAGGGGTTAGCTGTTCCTTAAATGCTTTGTAGAATTCTCCTGTGAAACCGTCTGGTCCAGGGCTTTTGTGTGTTGGGAGTTTTTTTATTACTGCTCTGATTTTGTCACCTGTTATTGGTCTGTTCAGGGTTTGTGCTTCATCTTCATTCAGTTTTGGAAGATTATATTTTTCTAGAAATTTGTCCATTTCACCTAGGTTTTCAAATTTCTTGCATATAGTTCTTTATAGTAATTTCTTATAATCCTTTCTATTTCTGCAGTATCAGTTGCAATCTCTCCTCTTTCATTTCTGATTGTGTTTATTTGGGTCCTCTCTCTTTTTTTTCTTGATGAGCCTACTTAAAGGCTTGTCAATTTTATCTTTTCGAAGAAAAAAATCGTGGATTCATTGATCATTAGAATTGTTCCTTTAACCTCTATGTGGTTTAATTCTGCTCTGATCTTGTTTATTCCCTTCCTTCTACTTTCTCTGGGCTGTCTTTGTTATTGTTCCTCCAGTTCTTGTAGGTGTAGGGTTAGGATATTTATTTGAAATGTTTACCATTTTTACGTAGGCCTGTATCACTATGAACTTACCTCTCAGGACTGCCTTCGCTGTGTCCCATAGGTTTTGGACTGTTGTGAGTTCATTTTCATTTGTTTCCAGAAACTTTTTGATTTCTTCCTTGATCTCATTCTTGACCCATTTATTGTTTAATAGCATGCTATTCAGTTTCCAGGAATTTGAGTGTTTTTGAGTTTTTTCTTTGGGGTTGGTTTCTAGCCTCAGGCCCTTTGTGGTATGAGAAGATATTTGATATAATTTCAATTTTCTTGAATTTGTTGAGGCTTGTTTTGTGTCCTAGCATGTGGTCTATCTTTGAAAATGTTCCATGTACATTTGAAAAGAATGTGTATTTTGCTTCTTTGGGATGAAAGGCTCTCTATATATCAGTTAAGTCCACTTGATCTAGGGCATTGCACAGTGCTACAATATATTTGTTATTTTTTTTGCAAGATCTATCCATTTTTGACAGTGTGATGTTAAAATCCCCTGGTATAAGTATGTTACTGTCTATGTCTTTCTCGAAATTTTCCAAGATTTTTCGTGTATATTTCAGTATTCCTATGTTTGGTGCATATATGCTTATAATGTTTATGACTACTTGATGGGTTCTTCCCTTGAGTATTATGAAATGTCCTTCTGGGTCTCTCTTTATGACCCTTTTTTTGAAGTCTATTTTGTCTGATATGAGTACTGCTACCCCAGCTTTTTTTTCCCAATCCTTTTCCATGCAATATTTGTTTCCAGCCCTTCACTTTCAGTCTGTGTAGGTCTTTTGTTCTGAGGTGGGTCTCTTGTAGGCAGTATATGTGTGGGTCATGTTTTCTTATCCATTCAGCTATTCTATGTCTTTTGATAGGAGCATTTAATCCATTTATATTTAAGGTTATTACTGATAGGTACTTATTCATTTCCATGTCATTCCTTTTGTACCTTTGTTCCTTTCCCTCTCAGTTTTATTTCCTCTTCCTAAAGCAGTCCATTCAGCATATTTTGCAATGCTGGCTTAGTGGAGGTTTACTCTTTTAGCCTTCTTTGTCCAAAAAGCTCCTTATTTGGCCTACCATTTTAATTAAGAGCCTGACTGAGTAGAGTAGTCTTGGTTGCAGGCTTTTGTTTTTCATTACTTGGAATATTATTTGCATTTCCAGGAATATTTTTTGCATTCCCTTCTGGCTTGGAGCATTTCTTTTGAGAAGTCAGCTGCTAGCCTTATCTGGGCTCCTTTGTAGGTTACTTCCAGTTTCTCCCTTGCTGCCTTTAAGTTTCTGTCTTTGTCTTTCATTTTTCTCCATTTTAATTATGATGTGTCTTGCAGTAGGCCTCTTTGGGTTTTTCTTGATTGAGACCCTCTATGCTTCCTGGACTTCTGTGATTTTCCTCATTAAATTAGGGAAGTTTTCCATCATTACTTTTTCAATCAGGTTTTCTATCCCTTGCTCCTATTCTTCTCCTTCTGGTATCCCTATTACATGGATATTATTCCATTTCATGTTGTCCTGAATTTCTCTTAACCCCTTTTCTTTTTTAGTGTTTTTTCCTTTCTTACTCTTTCTGGGAGTTTTTTCCACTTTGACCTCCAGCTCAATGGTTCAATCCTTTGCTTCATCTACCATGCTTTTGTTTTGTGTGTGTGCATGTGTGTGTGTGTTTAATTTCAATGATTATTTTAAAAAAATTTTATTGTTGTTCAAGTACAGTTGTCCCCATTTACCCCCACTCCCCCCACCCCAGCCATCGCCATCTCCCTCCGCTGATTCCACCCCACTCCTTGGTATTGTCCATGGGTCCTTTATAGTTGTTTTGAAAACCCTTCCCCCCTTTATCTCCATTATCCCCTCCAACCTCCCCTCTGGTTACTGTCAGATTGTTCTTAATTTCAATGTCTCTGGTTACATTTTGCTTGTTTCTTTTGTTGACTAGGTTTCATTTAAAGGTGAGATCATATGGTATTTGTCTTTCACTGCCTGGCTTATTTCACTTGGCATAATGCTCTCCAGTTCCATCCATGCTGTCACAAAGGTCAGGAGCTCCTTCTTTCTTTCTGCACAATGGAATACTATGCAGCAGAGAGCTTGCTTTTGATTCCTTCTACTATGTTCTTTAATTCATAAATTGTATTCTTCATTTGTTCTTGGCGGTTGTTGATTTTTTCTATGTCCTTTTTTATGCTGATATAGTTTGCAGTATGTTCCTCATAGTTTCCGTGTAGATTTTGGTAATTTGCACTGAGTTCATTAAGCTTCCTTTTAACCATTGCTTTTAACTCAGTATCTGATAGTTGACTTGCCTCTATTTCATTTAGCATTCTTTCTGATGATTCCTCCTTTTATCTTAATTGGAGGTTGTTTCTTATCTACCCATTGTGGGAGTCTTCTTGTTTGCTTCTGCTTCTTAAAATGATCTGTTTTGACTTTCTGACTTTGTGGTGTGAAATTCTATGGTTGGAGGCCTGTGACATTCAATGGTGCAGTGTCCTTGATCACCATAACTTGATTTTGTTGGGATGTCCTTTATGCCTTTTGTGCTAGTATTCAGGATGTAATTGGGTTTTAATTGTTCTTGGGTCATTCTCTCACGGGTCCTTCCCTGCTGCTGGTTGACTGAGAGTCACTATGCCCACCTAATCTTGTGCACTATTGTGCAGATGCTGCCTGAACAATACCACAGAGCCCAAGCAACAAACCCACACCTGCAAACATAACTCCTCCCTACAAACCAACTATCAATAGGAAATGAACTAGTATTAATAAGGTGTCACAAGATTAAGACTATTATAAGAAAGGAGAGTGGATGTGAAATTACTTACTGAAAGAGAAATGATGTTGAGAGGGTAGAGTGAGGAACACTAATAAGAGTTTGGAGTTAGAGCAATGGAAAGAGAGAAAGTAAAGTTTACCTCATGAATAAAAAAGGGAATGAAGAGTGTGGAATCAGTATGAGAAGGGAAACATATAAGGTTTAAACAGAAGTTAAAATAATATAAAACAAAATAAAGTGAGAGAGAGAGAGAGAGAGAAAGAAAGAAAAGGGAAGGGAAAATATTAAATAATTAATAAAAATATAGGAGCCAAATTGGAGAGAAAGATCCACTGGAGCACCATCAACAACAAAAGAGCTAAAATTAATATAGGTGGTATGAGATAGGAGGGAAATAAGAAATAAAGAAAAGTCTAAGAGATGTTTAGAGGAATGAGAGTGATTTTGTAATGATAGAGGGAGACGGAATACTAAGAGTGAGGAAGAGGAGAGAGAAAATGGCGGCGGAATAGGAGGGAGTGGGGTCCGCTTCCTCCTTCCCACTGGTGAGACATCTCGCTGATTTTCTGAGGAGCAGAGCGATCACCCAGCTATATTCCAGCATATAAGAAGATTGGTGACCAAGATTTCCGCCTACAGGGGTAACTGAAAAATCGGATGGTGAGACATTAAAACCTGGAATTGTGAAGAGAATAGAGTTGGACTCAGACAAGGGTCTGAGAAACAGAGACAGTGACATAAAATTAACTTTGCTGCTCCAGAGAACTTAACAGATCAATTTAA
>PVJI01021589.1:0-26807 GCA_004026765.1 Micronycteris hirsuta
TTACATAATATTGTACATGGTAGCAACTCTGGATTCTGATTTTCTCCCAGAGCATTGCTGTTGGTATCATTTTGCTTGTTTAGTAATTTGCGTGGACTAAGTCTGTAAAGTCTGTCTCCCACAGAAGGTACAGTTGCTGAGGTCTTCACCCACCTTTTCCTTGTTTTTATTTTAAGCCTGCTTTCCTAGGGGTCATCCCTGTATCTGCATAGCTTAGTGTTCTGGGAAAGACTAGTCAGGGGTTTTGCTCACACACCTTGAGCCAGAAAGACTTCTCTCTGCTCTTACTATGTGTGGACAGGGAGTACATTTGAATGTCAGGGGGTTTTCTTGTCTGCCCTAGCCTTTACTTTCTGCTGGCTTCCTCACATCTGCTCCCTGTGTACACACAGGCTCTGTCGGCCAGAGGTGTGTGGGTGTCTTCCGCATACTCCATCTCTGCTGTGTGTGCACACAGACTAAGGTCAGTCTGGGATACATGGAGAGTTACCAAACTCTCTGATTTCGGAGAACCATGTGTTTAAGCCCCCAGCTAGACCACTGCCCATTTCTTGTCCCCCAAAAAACTGTAAATTCCTGTTCATTTACCACTGACATGGCCACTTTAACTGAAAATATTCCAAATGGAGTCTTCTGGAAGCACCGACATGGCTGCTGGTTTCCACAGCCTACCCTGCTCTGGTTAAACATCACAGGGACAGAGCTGGGGAGGAGGGGCTGGAAGCAACCTTAGGCAAGAATGCCACAAACTCATGCTGTTCTTCCCAAAGCTTAGTAGTTTTCATGAGCAAATAAATGCTTCTCAGATTGCTGTATGCTGTTGGTCAATTTTTAGAGAGCTAAAATGGATATATTTGACAGTTCTTGTCTAGCTTTCTAGTGGATTTTGGGGAAGAGGATATGTCATCCTACTCATTCTGTCATGCTGGAAGTCAGTGTCTCAGCCACTCTCCATGTTCTGCTGGAATTGGGATTATTAATGCTCTTTAAAAGTAGACCATGCAGGTGAAAATATCACTGTGAAATCTTATTTTCAAAGAAAAATGTTTGCCTTTGTTTTCCAGGGTGGAAAATTTACCACAAACATAAAGATGACTAAAGGTGCAAGTTTAGATGATTGTTTCATTAGCTTAAATTAATTAAGAAATACCACTGGTCAGAAGCAGCCCCTAAGGGCCCTGCAACTTGCTTCCTTCACAGGCATTAAAGAAGTGAAGTGCTCCACTACAGGAACCAGCCCCAAGCATCTCAGCTAAGATCGAGTTCCCACAGCTGCCTTAATGCTCCTTCTGTTTCTTACTTCCCCACCCCGCCCTCTCCGCTTCAACCGTGGTCAATCAGATCCGCAATGGGCATTCTTACAACGGTCCCATTTTTGAAGTCTTCTTCAAAGTCCCCCAAACTGGCCATTTGCCTGTTTTCCTTTCTCTATCACCTCTGATGGGCTGAGGCCTCTTGGGCAGGTCAGTTGAGTTCGGGACATCCTCAAAGGATGTAAGGACGGCCCCGTGCATCCGGGGGTCCAGCCTCTTAGAACTGGAGGAGATTTAGAGATTTTTTTCCTTGGGCAAAACCTCTCATGTTCAGATGTGGAAACGAAGGCTCAGGAAAGTTAAGGGGCTTCTGCAGGTCACCTTCCAGGAGCGTGATAAAAAGGGTCTCAGAAACTGTTGGCTGAATGAGTGAGGATCAGGCTGAGGGCCAGTGACTAGAGGTGATTTCATGAAGACCAGCCCTGCCATCACACAGGCTCTGAGGACACCGGGCACAGAGGCCGCGAGATCATGTCCCCACCCCTCCTCTCCCTCTTACCTTAGCAAAGAAAATCCAGGCTGCACACTGCCCCGGGGCCATAAGGCTTTTTAGCTTCACTGTGCTGAACATGAGAAAGAATCCTAAAAATCCACTGAAAGGAGAAAACATTTTTTTGTTAGTGAGACTTGTCTTCTTTGAGCCAATAGGTAACTGTTTTCTGTTATTTTACCAGTCAATTTCTAATTGTTACACATCTATTTCATCAGTGGTTTATAGTGATCTCTAGATAAAAACACCCCAAACTTAAAAACCCATTAAGCTCTACTTTTCTAAGAAACTATGATGAGAGCATTGTACTAAAGGTGGGGGAAGGCATAGAAATTTGAAAGAAAAAAAAATGTAGAGGACAATACTTACAGAGCTTGCTGCTTGCCAAGATAGAGCTTCAATTTTTTTCAAGCAGAACAAACTGCCAGGAAGAGAATTCCAAAGGGAAATTCGCCGTATGAGGACAGAAGGTCTGGGCTGTACCTGCCCCTGGGTTCGAAGGGAGAATCTGAAAGGGACAGGCAGCCCCAGTAACAGAAGTCCCCCAAACCAGACCTACCCACCCAGAAACTGTGCTTTGGAAATGATGCCTACGCCCAGGTGTGTGACCTGAAGGAGCCCCCACCATGGGGGCCTGAGGCTGGGGCAGCATCTTGGGGACTAATCAGAGGTCTGCACCAGCAAGGCATTGCCATGGTAGTGGACTGGGAAATAGTGGCCTGCATTGGAACCATTTTCAAAAGTGACACTGTGTGGCCGAGGCCAAAGCAAAGGGAATTCCAACCAGAATGGTCACTCTTCCTGGCACTTAGAGGCATGGAGACTGGAGAGGAAACTGTAGCAGAGAGACTCCACGAGAGAGGCTGACTTCCTGTGTGTAACTTTTACTTGGAATTGAAAATTGAAAAGCAAGAGTCCCAGCTGGTGTGGCTCAGTAGGTTCGGTGTCATCCTGCAGACCAAAAGATCAGTGGCTCGATTCCTGGTAGGGGCTCATGCCTGGGTTGCAGGCTAGGTCCCCGGTTGGGGGCATGCAAGAGGCAACCAACTGATCCATGTTTCTCTCCCACACTGATGTTTCTCTCTCTCTCTTTCTCCCTCACTTCCCCTTTCTCTAAAAATAAAATCTTTCAAAGAAAAAAATTGAAAAGCAAGAAACACAGCTGCATTTTGCCCCAAACCAAAGAGGCAAATCTTATGAGCTGCCCCTATTTGTACTCCCAAGGCCTCGAGCGCCACACTGCCATTTGACCTTCATTGTAGGCACTGGCGTGTGGCTCCAGCTTGATCATGAGCTCTGAGAGGGTGGGGCCTGACCTTGGCTTTCTCTGTATTTCCCCAACGGGGCCAAGCCTGGAGCCTTGGGCACAGTAGGTATCACATCCATGTTCGACAGGCTTACTTGAAGCAGCTTGAATTAAATTAAGGCCAAATTTCACAGAAATGTGTGCCTTCACTTCATTAGATTAAATTAGTCCACAGCCACATTCTTGGGGCAGCACCAGAGATTTGCATTAGGCTTCCCTTGTGTGTACATCAGCCTGTTTGGCCCGGCTGACCTGAAAACTCGTTCAGTTGGCATCTGTAGTGATGGAGGGCTGGGCCACTATGGGTCAAGACATTGAGTCGGTCACACCCAAAAGGCAAGGAGGCCCCAGTGGGTAAGAGGCAGGATGGAAATCAAGTGACCTGAATTTCCGTTCTTGGCTGTGCTCATCGGCCCTAGTAACCTTGACCAAATCCGCTCCCCCCCCCTTTTTTTCCTTTCTCCCTTTTTTTCTGCCTCAGGTGCTGTGTTCTTAAAGCAGGAATGAGCATAGTGGTCCCCACCCTACCTTTCAGAAACCAGAGATTTTCAGAACAGAAAGGTTCCCCAGCCCCAATGCTCACTTTATTAACAAGCAAACTGAGGCACAGGTACAATTATAATCCAGGTTCCCTGGCTCTTTGAATAATTCTCCACAGCTCTTCAAACCCCACCACGGATGCTCCTGACCAGAGAGACAGTGTGAGATGCTGCAGGTGTCCATGGCTGTGAGATTGGGTGTGGAAAGTAAGACAGAGAACGCCCAGGGCTCTTCTTGGTGGCATCCACCCGCTGCGTCCAAGGAGCTAACAACTTCACAGGTGCCTGTCCAATCCCCTCCCCGTACCTCCGTCCCCTCTGGTCCTTTCCTCTTCTCTCCACCTCAAGCCACAGGAAGGGCATGATTCTGTGTTGACCACTCCCCTCAGCACAGACTGTTTGCTGGAACTGAGCCTCTCCTGGTTTTGACGCACACTTTCGTTTTCAGCTCTCCTCTTGCTATAGAGGCAGATCTTTTTAAGATTTTATTTATTTATTTTTAGAGAGAGGAAGGGAGGGAGAAAGAGAGAGAGAGAAACATCAATGTGTGGTTGCTTCTCACGTGGCCCCCACTGGGGACCTGGCCTGCAACCCAGGCATGTGCCCTGACTGGGAATCGAACCTGCCGCCCTTTGGTTCGCAGCCCGCACTCAATCCACTGAGCTATGCCAGCAAGGGCTGAGGCAGATCCTAAAATCAACGGGATAGCCCCAGAAGTGAAAGATCCTGGGCTCCTTGTTAATGGAGTATCCAGGTCTTAGGTACTAATACTATCCCCTCTGACCCCCGGGACCCCTTCTGAGCTCCTCCAGAACCTGGAGGAGTCATGAGATGAGATGCACTTAAAATAGGTTACACTTGGTACTGAAGCCAAGGGGTTAAATGTGACAGCGAATTAAATCAATTCAAATAAATATTTCCAAACCTTTCAAATAAAAATGCCTGATTTTTCATGTTGGGTTATGAGAAAGTTTCAGATTAAAAGAGGCAGAAGTGGAGCCAGAATGTCATCCTACAAAGCCAATGACAGCGGGCTGTGGACCGCGTTCCTCTGTTCCAAATAACCATCGCCCGGCCGCCGCCTGTTCGCCGGTGCTGCCGATGCCCGACGGTAAACAGGCCCACAGGCACTGGGGCAGCACTAATACCCGTGCCACACAATCCTCGCCAAGCGACAGGGCCTGACCAAACTGACAGGAACTGGGAGATGAATTCTGTCAGTGTTCTCCTGAAACTTTTCCTAGGATGATAAGTAAATCATTCTGAGCTCATACACAGAAGCAGATTCTATAATATTGATTCTTTGGGTCCTAATACACCCCCACTGGAAACAGTACCTAGCTACACGTCGGCTTTCTGACTCTGTAAAGATTCACTGCATGACAAGGTACAATCCTGTATGTGTGGAAATAGGCGGTCTGACTTTCATGTAGCAACTGCTCGTCGTTTGTTGGCATTTTATTTGCAGATGACCTGAGCAGATAATAAGTGGCCATCATTTATTGGGCCAGACACAATGCCAGGGCTTTACCTACTTTACTCAATACATACAGCTACCCTGCATTGCTATTATTTTTCCATTTTACAGATGAGAAAACTAAATGAAGGCTTGGGAGAACTAGGAAAACTTGACCAAAGACCACACAGTTAGGAAGCAGCAAAGCTGGAATCCAACCCAAGCCTGGTTTTTCTGCCATATCAGAATACATGCTTTGAGACTGTCCGCAGAAACGTTTCCATTCTTAGCATTACAAAGTCAAGCAAAGGGAGTACAGCAGGAAAGGAAAGAAGGACAGTTATAAAATTCTCTGTCTGTAATTCTATCCACTGAACTGGTCCAGATCCTGAGTACTTCCCAAGGCCAATATCAATGATCACCATGTTGTCCAGACATCTCCTAGTCAATGGTTTCCAAAATCTGTTCCTCACAGTTTGGGGGTTCAGTTGAGGCTTTTTCTTGGAGATTGCCCTTAGAAGCAAGAGGGAGGCCAAGGTGGAAGTTGGCAGGGTGGGATTGTGGACCCAAATCTTCCCTTGAACTCAATCAGTTTCATCAGTGTTACATACTAAAGTTAAACAAATTGCTCATGGAGGAAAAAAACGCCGGAAATCCTAGCTCTTCAGCAAGTTTGAGAACCACTGCTGTGGTCTAAAATCGTCTGCAGGACAGGGATCCTCAAAGGCTCCAGGCCAGCCCTGAGCACCCAGAGAGTGTTCATCACCACGGATGGCCCACGGCTGCGCCCATGCCTGCACCCGCCACCACTGCCACTCATCTGGACAACAGCAGTGACCCTGAACTTTAGGGAAAGGCAGACACAGCTGGCAATACAGAAATGCAAATTAATAGTGCAAGGGTTTTATGAGTTGAGATTACCTGGCGCAGCAGCTGCCGTGGAATCTGTAGAAGTACAGGAACGGAAAGTCCAGGACGCTGAGGAGATCACCTGAGGGGCACAGCAAGGGAGAAACAGTGGCCCACGTGCCCGCAGTCCCCAGCAGCCCCACCAACGCGGGGCGAGGGTCCCGAGCACAGCAGTGCTCTGGGCTGCTCCGCACTGAATTCACACTGGCATCCTTAGGTTTCTATGTTATTGGCATTTTCGTATGATAATAATAATGCCCATTTAGTGAGAGTCTGCCTTGGGCAGGGGCCCATGTTAAAAGCTTTATGTACATTATCTCTTTCAATCCTTACAACAACTCTGTGAGGTTTTGTTGCCTGCCTTTTCACCGAAGCTCAGAGAAGTTAAGAGATTTGCCTAAAAGAGCACAGTTCCCAACTGATGGAGCCACAGTGTGAGCCGGCACTCGCAGCCCTCGCTCTGTCCTCTCTGCCAAGGCGGCCGCCCCGCCAACGGCAGAGCGCAGGACCCAAAACAAGGCTTGTCTTCAAAAAGGTCTGCTATTCTTTTCTGCCTTATCGCTAAAAAAAGATTGTGAAAGCATGCCTCTGACATCTTTTTTTTTTTTTTTTTTCCATTTTTGTGTTTAATTACTGCACAAACGGTGCAGGGCCAGACCGACGGTGCATGCTCATTTGAGTTTAAGGTCCAAAGGGTACATTTATTTCTAGTGAAGTAAGTTCATTCTTTTAGTTCCATTTGGTGCAAGAGGAAATAATCACACATACTGGCTGCTTCCCTCTCTGGAATTTGAACTTGGTCACAAACAAGAAGTCAGGAGATTAAAAAAGCAGAAAGCCTTCCAAAAATGTCCAGAGAAAAGGAATTAAGCATTTCCACAGCAGATAGCTTAATCTTTCCAAATCTGGAGTTTCTGAGCCGAGAGGAGCCAGGCTGCCCAGCCCCCAGCCTCAGTATGCCTCTCGGTGCTGGACAGACTGGAGCAAGAGGGGCTGAGTTTTCGAAGTATTCACAATATGTGAGGTGTACAGTGGGGTGTATAGATAGTATTTCCTTCATCGCTGCTCTTATTAATCAAGTGTCAGGACAAAAGGCATGTGGCCTGCCACACTTCCTCAGAGACCTAAAGGATTGCAAATGACTCAAACATCTAGTATTGGGAAGGAAAGTTCTGAATTCCATTCCTCTGGAAGGTTCGGTTATTTTTTTTAATCACAACTATCGTTTTGTCCCATTTATGCATAAGCGTGTGTGTGTTTAACTAAAAGGAGAGGGTTTCGTGGGATCTGGTTTTCATGCACCATGACAAGAGGCTAAGAGTTCTTGTCCTCTTCTGCCACGATTCCACAGAGTACCTTTATTGTCTACTTGGGACCTATATTGGTGGAAGGACTTTGGAAATGACATCATCAGACTCAGACGTCTTGTGCATGGAGACCACCATCTGAAATCCCCTTCCCCACAGAAGTAACAGCTGAAGTACCCCGGGCACCCCAATCCTAGAGGGAGGCCAGAGCCCCCTGCGCAGGTGGTGGAGGAGACGTCCGTGGAGGATTTGCTCGGTCCCTGTGGCAGCTGTTGGTTCTTGGCCCTTTCCCAGTTCCCTCTCAGTGAGAGAAACTGCCGCGCAGTCAGTGTGATCATGAGGGATGGGCAGAGAGGGAGCTAAGGTAAACGCAGGACCTTGCGATTCCTGGGGCACTGCCTCTTCAGCACCCAGCTTTCGTCAGGAGGTGAACTAGACTCATGGTGTATTGGCGACCTTTCCAGCCCAGTCCAGGCTGGGGGGAGGGGTCAGAGGTAAACAGGGAGAAGGATACAAAAAAAAAAAAAATCACCAACCTAGGGAATTCATCAGTTACATTAAAACCCTCACCCAAATCCTGAACATTGATCCTGTAAATTATTAAGAGAGAAAACAGCTCACTCTCTAGCCATTTCTAAAACCTCCACACATTTCTCACATGCCACAGAGCTGACTTCGTGCCTGTCTCTTCTTCTAAAACTATCAAGTCCTTAAGAGAGAGTCCAGCAACTCTCTCTTAACTCACCACTTGCACCCACTGGGTTAGGACCAGCCCCGACACACAGGAATCGCTACTGAACTGAGGGTATCTGAGAGACCTAAACCCCTCTCGTTTCCTTTGGAGAGAATGTTCTAACCACCTTCCAGTTGAATATGCTGGTCCTCAATTTCAAACTGACCCAAATGCCTGACCTCTGATACCTTTAGCCTGCCTCCTCTTTTACCAAAGTAGCGCTCTTAGCCAGAGAGGGTGCATACCAACCTCTAGCCCACCGAGGTTAACGACCGTGCCACAGATAGCCCCGAAGCTGTTGTAGTGTGTGGCTGGCTGACCCCAACCACATGAAAACTAGATCCAGGAGCCTTAAAGCAACAACAACATCCCTGCACCATCTAGTGCAGAATACACAATTTAAGCACAAATTAGGTGGCTTAAAGAGTCGTGACCATGTTTTGAGGCATCACCAAGCAGCTGATGCGAAAGTCTAGGCTGAGCCTTCATTCCTGCACTGTACAGCTAAAATTCTGCTGGATCTCAGAGTAAGGGAGTGAATCCCGTCTCTCTGAGATCACAGAGCATGAAATTGCCACGGTAAAAGTGTGGCACAATCTCACCGCATTCCAGCATAATTGATATCTGAACATCAAGAAAATTTCCTCTCACCACAATTAGCCCTCAGAACTGGCAGGAAAATGGAAGGTCAATTCCAAGAAGTGATTAGTGCTGCTTGCTTTATCTCACACACCAGCAGTGGACACACCAGGTACCAAGGTCATTTCTGGGTCAGATTCCTGTGGTTCTCCCAGCTTTTCTTGTGCCTTGCGATTCTCTCTCTTGACCACTGCAGCGTAGGGCCCTCACAGGTTAGATACTGAACTTGGTGCTCGTCTGGATGGAAATCTCCAGACTCTTCTAGAAGGCTGGTACCAGTTTGTACATAACCCCCACCTGCCTTCCCCAGGGCCTATGCCAGAGCCCTGCAATGATGGTTACTGAGGCTCACAGGACTTCACAGGGGAGCCTCAGCAACATACAGCAAGGTAGGCCAAGGTCATCTCTGCCATTGACAGCAGCTGCAGCCAGGCCCGTCAGCCTGGCAAAATCCTTCTCAGAAGCCACTTCCTACCTCTGGCCTCTTCAAAGCTACCACCCCAGCTCCCCGAAAACTGCAACGAACCAAAGCCCTATCCAGAAGTCCTTCCAGGGCACACCACGCCTCTCTCTGATGAATCCCACAGATTTTATAACCCCCGGAGCTGCCCACCAGAGACCTACCCTCAACCATTCACCATATGACGTGATCAAAGCCTGCAGGAAAAGGCACGAGCAATGAGCATCTGATGTCTAATGTCCATTCTTTTTTTAACTTAAAATATAATTGGGAGAAAAATTAATCCTTGCTAATATCTTTTTAAGGCATAAATAAGCTCCAAACAGGTTCTCAAATAAAAGAGATTTCCTTTTTTTACCCTCGATGCAATTTTTTGTTGAGATACAATTCATATACTATAAAGTTCACCCTTTCAAAGTTTACAATTCAGTGGCTGTTAGTGTGTTAACACGGTTGTGCAACTGTCACCACCACCTAATTCCAGAACACCTTCCTCACCTGAAGGAATTCACTTTTCCACGCATGAGGAAGCGTAGCCCTGGGAGTCCATGCGTGTTTGAGCAAAGTCTCCAGTGTGTAAGATGGCCCAAGCCGGCAAGCGTGGGCTCATATTTGTGGAAGCAGAATTCCTGAAGGGGAATTTGGCTAACATATTTCTTAAAATGCCCTGCCTTGCTGGATCCTTCCCCCTTCTCTGGATCAAAAGACTTATGCTAATGCATGTCCCAGGCTCTTCCTAAATCAAATGTTTATAGATAAACACAAGACTGTTGCCCTTACATTTGCATATCTACCCCTTTGATGTATGGCCCCAGTTCATCTACCACTAAACCTGAATATACACTCTATGCATAAGTTAATGAAGACCAATCTGATGCTCTGTGCCCAAAATCTTCAATAAAAACCCCTGGATCCAAGGCTTGGGGCTCTGTCCCAGATGATGAGGGAGGAGTCGTGTGGTCCTGGTCCTCTATTCCTGCGTATTTATGAGTGAGAATTATTTATAAACACATTCAGTCACAGTCACCACGGATTCTGCATAGCCATGAATCTGCAGCACTCACCTCCAGGAGAAATCACAGCCTGTTTTAGATTACTCTTCAGGCTGCTGACTGCTTTGTGTTCCAGGGAGTAACTAAGTGCTCGAGGTATCTTAGCTTTGACCTAAAAGTTTAGCAATTACTCAAGGTAAAAAGTGGGAATGCTGCCTAAAATGTATAAATGATTCCTAGCAGTCTTCATGGTTGGCCACTGGTGAACACCGTGTCCTCCTAACCAAGAGAAGCTCCAGAAAGAAATTTAGGGACCTCAGACAAAAGTATTCACTCACTCAATACACTTTATTATAAAGCGTAAGGTCACTAAAAAGGAAGCATTTGAAAAGACAAACCTGGACAGAGGGTCAGGAGACTGACCTAAACTCCAGTCTCCCTCTGCTGCTCACTTCCTCTGCGTTATCTCAGTCACCTCACTTAACTCCTCCGGGTTTTCCTTCCTCATGGGTGGAATGTGGTGGTACCCTGGATAATCACCAAGGTTCCCTCCAGCTCTGATAATTGTAAGTGTAACCAATAAACAAGCATAACCTCTTAGGTAAAAGGCAGAGTGATTTCTTTAGGTGAAAATGATTCACCAAACCCACTAGAAATCACTCAGGGAATAAATGAACATGTCAACCAAGGAGAACCAGCAAACAGAACTTTCCAAAGGCCTTTGACTAAAACGCATTTCAATGGGGAGGACGCTTAGTAGGCCCTTAAGTATCTGTCGGGTGGCAGCCTCCTGGCTGCACGAAGGAATGATGTGAGGCACGATTACAGGCAGGCAACCAGCAGTATGGGCAAACAGAAACTGTTTAGGGATAGCACCACGGTTTCGTAGGAGTTCTTCTTCACAATACAAACGACAGGCTTTCACCAAATGATCGTGGAGAGAGCACTCAACAGCAATCATCATGGCTGTGAGGCCGCGCCCGGCTGTGGAAGTGGGCAGAAATGGCAGATGTGCTTCAGTGTGGGCAAGTGTAGAACAATGTGTTGAGAGAAAAGTGATTCTAATTATCCTTACACAACACAGGCTCTATTTTGTCACATACAATCTACAAACGGTGCCTGGGTCACTACCAGCAATTCCCTAAGGATACCAGTTCGAACAGGGTAAAACAGCTCAAAACACAGATGGAAAGCTGTCCTTGTTCGGGGCACAGGATGAGAGCTAGAAGGAGCTGTAGCTGTAAGCTAGTCCTCTGTTTTCATTTCACAGATAAGGGGACTGCGGCCCTGAGACTTTGAGGAAGGCCTTACGCAGAGCAAATGGTCAATAAATATTAGTGTAAGGAGGGTGGCCAATAAAACATATGTGTTTAGCAATACCACACACAGATATTATTGCTTTGTCTTTGGCATTAACTTCAAAACTTTTCAAAGTAAAAAAATCAAAATGGAATAGAGTTATTGTGGGCAATTCCTGAAAAACAAGTGCAGAGTAATTAATGCAGCAACAAAGTAAAGGAAAGTTTTACAACTTGACTTTAATCTGGAATTATGAAGATGAGGTGATAGCGGGCCCTGGGTAGCTCAGTTGGTTGGAGCATCCAGATCTGCCAAGGTTGTGGGTTTGATCTCCACCAGGGCACACACAAAAGCAACCAGCAAATAAATAAGTGGAGCAACAAATCGCTGTTTCTTTCTTTCTCCCTCTCTAAAACAAAACCAGTAAATAAAAAAGATGAGATGATAACAAAAGATAAAAAATGGTAAAAGGATGTCAATTAGAAATAAGGTAAATTTGAACTTTTTCACCAAATCCTTTAGTATTAGAACTGAAAAGCCATTCTGGATGCTTAAAGAAGAAATCAGAAGAGGACACACAAGCACTAGTTTACTTGGCAGTTATGAAATTTGTCTGCACATCTGAGATTGCACCAGATGAAATCATACACAATAAAGTTTAAGAAAGGATAAAAATAAATTCACAGGCAGTAACTCCCTAGTAGGTTATTAAGAACAGCCTCAAGTATGTGGGCTATTTCTAACCCCTGAGTTTGACATCCTGGAAGGCAACCACATTCTCTTACAAAATGCCCCTCAGAGATATAACCAGGTCAGGGCGCTGCATGGAATGGGCAATGTAAAACCAACAAAGGAGTGTTTACCTGTGGGATGAGATGCAAACGCCAGGAGCACCACTCTGAAAAAGAAAGAGCAGAGCAGTGAAGAAAGCTTCCCCAGCACTGAGAAAAGAACATGCATTTCCAACCATTCTACCTGGAAATATGAAATTGGCCTACAAGCAAATTATTGGCACTGAATGGTCTCATTCTGCCTAAACCCAGCTCCTCTGTGAGAGGATGAGAAATGCTTTAGGTTTGGGCCAGTGGGTTAAATCTACCCTGTGACGGACTAAGGGCCCATACCCCACTCCGAGGGTCAGCCGTGCCTCCAATTATCATCATACTCCCTAATCTACGAACAGCATTTGTAAGCTAAACATAGCAAACTAAATTACAAACAGGCTGCACTCTAAAAGCTAGCTGTTGAACACAAGCTACATCTCTTTTTGCCACAAAATTAACTGCATAGAAGGTAGGTTAAATGTCCAAGAAGGTAGCCCACAAAATGATCCATCCCATCCACCATGTGCCTGAAAACCACCTGGGCTGATTGGCAATTGATGCCAAAAAGGATGAAAAAGAGAAGGAGGAGTCTTCCCCCGATGTGGCCCTGTTTGTCCTTGGCACCCTCCCATCTTCCTCTGTGAAAGTTCCTTAACCCCCCACCTGTCTACAGCGCAGGGCCTGAGCCCACCCTCCATAGTCTCTCCACCACTATTCCACGCCATCCAGGCAGCTGATCCAGACAGAGGTTAGGAATGAAACTTTTTCTCCAATTCTGATACAAGAGGCATATTCCGTTAGATAAAGAGCATACCTTTTAATTCATTCATTCAACAAATACTGAGTGCCTGGTAGCGCCAGTGCCAGGTACTGTTCTGATTTGAAGATAGAGCAGTGAACAAAATAGAAGACATTCCTACGCTCGTGGGAAATAAAATAAAAAAATATAGTCTCTGTAGGCTAAACTCCAATACATTGTTCTGTTTTACAAATCCTACCCCAGGTAGAACACCCGTCTACTTCCCTTTGACACACACACACATTTCACGTGCAAAATAAGGAGGGGGGTTTGGAAAGAGAACATTACAGGAATTTTGTAGTAAATAGATGAGGAGAAAATAGATGAGGAGTCTGCTTATATTAGAAAGAAAAAGTGCTAGCTATATATCCCATAATATTTATTTCTCATAAATTACCTAAATTCCTCAAAATGTTGATCAAAGCCATCCCATTTTTGGACCATTCCATTTATTCTCAGCCCCATATACAACTTCCCCCTTCGTTCCTTCACCCTTCCCCCCACCATGGGCCCTAGGCCTCTTACCTATAAGAGAAATGCCAAAAGGTGAGAACAGGGAGCAAGTACCAAGTACATCCTCAAGAAAACAGGAGTATGTGCCAAAGTAGACAATCATCCGACGACTTGGCTTTCTCAAAAAAAATGAAGAGATGAAACCAGCTCTTGGCCCTGGCAGGCAGAGCTGCGCCACTCCTACCAGCACAACCGCCCCGCAGATCTGGGCCGCCACAGATCTCTGGGTGGGATGCCCTCGGCGTCCAGTGCCATGGTAAACTGAATAGTGTCCCTCTTTCTGACTCACACACCTTCCTCACTTGTGCTGAAAGAAGACTTGGCAATAGAATCATGGCTTTAGCCATGGGCTCAGCCAGGAAGCCTCGAGCGCCAGGCTCACCCGGGGAGAAGGAGCTGGGAGGGAGGCAGGACAGGAGAACCAGCAGAGGGTCACACAGGCTCACGGTTCCATCCGCCTGCCCCTCTGCTGCTCGGGTTGGCTGTGAGTGCGGTGGAGAAAAAGAACTGCCTAAAGGGGTCTCTTAAAAAGGCAGCTGGCGGGGCTGGGCAGAGTGGAACTAACGGTTGCTCCCCACGGAGCACAAAAGCCTCCCACAGCCACGCTTGGGGTGAATCTTGTTTTTAAAAAGCTGTTTTACTAAATACTAAGACATTTAGCCCAGCTGGTGTAGCTCAGTGGATTGAGCGCGGGCTGGGAACCAGAGGGTCCCGGTTCGATTCCCAGTTGGGGCACATGCCTGGGTTGCAGGCCAGGTCCCCAGTGAGGGCCATGTGAGAGGCAACCATACATTGCTGTTTCTCTCCCTCTCTTTCTCCCTCCCTTCTCCTCTCTCTGAAAATAAATAAATAAAAATCTTAAAAGAAAAAAAAAATTTTTTTAAATTTAAAAAAAAAATTTTTAAATTAAAAAAAAATAAATACTAAGATATTTATGAACTTTATCTGCAAATGGAGAATATAGCTAATGCTGAGTGTTTTAAGCTAAGCAACTTCCTCTAGAAGTGCCGAAAGGCACCTCTCTGACCTTGTGCTCCCTACCAAAGGTCACCGCATCAGGCAACCGTGGGCTCCCAGTAGCCATGCGCACCTGCTTGCCGCTCAGTGAGGCCCCACAGTGCAGTCGGAGATGCTGGGGTCCAGTAACACTCCCCCGTTATTGCAGTTAGCGGGCGACACCTACTCTTTGCTTGGCTTGAGGCAAGGGTACAAACGGAAATCCATATACCATATTTCAGTGCTATAAATCAAACCTCAAACTTCGTCCTACCTGAACAGGTATGCCCTCACAACAACCTGTAGGGCCAGATTAAAATGTAGAATTCCTAGCATCCTTGAAGCTTCCTGTCAGAATGTGGCACCATGGGGGGATCCAGCCTCTGGCTCCTGGCTCTCAGTGCACCCCCTTCCACCTCAGGTGGCATCTTACATCCCAGGGCCCCATATACTGCATGTGGACACCACACCTGCAAGTGCACCCTCCTCCCGCATCCCCCCACGAACAGCCTTTCCTTGGACAGCACGGGGCCTAGGAATGAGTTGGGAAGACAGACGCAGGGAGGCTTTGGAATCGAGCTCTGGACCACATGAGCAGGGAATTCCAGGGCCCAAGCGAGAAGGGAGGTTGTGGGATCTGGGGGAAAAATGTCCCTTTAGCCTTTCAGAGTCCATACCCCACAGGGAAAGACACGGGCTTCTGAAGTGTGGGGCCGGACAGAGGCCCCTTTTCTGGTTGGAGGGCAGGACCCCTATAGCGTGTCCTCGGCTTCTGGTCACCTCACAAATCATTCAGTTTGCGTCCCTGGCAGGCACATTGCTTTAGAACCCCCAAATCAAAATATTACCGGAAAGTAAAAACCATTAGCTCTAGAAATATGAGTTACTCTTTGAAAATGCAAATTATACCTTATCTGAATATATAATTTAAGTACTGCTGGTCAAGATCACTAAGGAATAAGAAGAAAAAGATAACACATAAAATAATAGAAGTGTTTTACATACACAAAGTAGTCACTATCATGCGTTACTAAATTGTATCTAAGTTACCACATTTATAAATTATCAATAAATAGTACAAAGAATACTTCATACTCAAAACTAGTTCCTGGCTGGTTTTTAAAAGACAGTTGCTAGTTTAGCACCGTCACACGCATTTGCACTTGTGGCTGGTTATTTCTTACATGTTTATTGCCATTTTGAAGGAGGGTCATCTATGTGGAATCACTGGACTAGCTTCTAGTGCTGCTATATTTGACAAATAAAAACACAGGACAGCCAAATAAATCAGAATTTCAAATAAAGAATAATGTTTCAGTATAAGTTTGCTCCAAATATTATATAGTAGGTACTTACACTAAAAAATTATTCATGACTTATCTGAAATTCAAATGTAACTGGTTATCCTGTGTTTTATCTGGTAACTCTACTGGCTTTTTGCTGCAAACTCTCTTTATTAAAAGAACAAAAGGTGCTCTAAGGACCACAGCCACATACCCTCAGAGCACGTAACTGCTCCCAGGAGCCACCCACTCCGGGCCTTCTCTCTCGGCCTTCAGGAGGGCCTGGGACCCAGGGGCTCTGGCCTCACTGCTCCAGCCCAACCCAGGCCTGAGTTCTCTTGTTCATTTACATTTGCCAAGGCCGGTCCAGTGACCACCCACAACAAAGGGCTCACGTTACCCCAGCACAGAGCTACTGACTGGGGACATTTATGCGACTAAAGCAAGTCAAGTTAGAAAGGGGCCGAGCAGGAGTCAGTAAACTGGGGCCCCCGGCAGCTACCGGGTCACGTGATTTTTGTAAAACTGTCACCTAGCTCATGGCCTCTGAAGGAAGAGGGCAGACTTCCTTCTCTGCGGATGTCGCTGACAGTGGGCACAGTTAAGGTCCCGGTGGACCTGCCCTGAATGGCTCAAAAAGAAGGGAAAGGGCTTCGGAGGTCAAGGCTGCTGCCCCCACTGCAACCCTGACTTGCAGGGTGTCTGGCTGAACAGAAGCAGCAGCTCCTGGCACCGTGGGTCTCACCCCTTTCCTTAACCAAGTAATAAGTGACCCAGCTCTGAAAGCTTACCTTAATGCATTGGGTTTCTGAGACTTCTGCAGTATCTTATAAGCCCCTGAAAATGGAGCAACACGTCTTACTGGCACAGGGCATTCTGCATAAGGGGCTGCCTGCAATTCCAGGGAAGCACAAAATCCACGAGGAGAAAAGCCCCTCTTCCCTAGGAGGGTCCCCCACCACTGTCAGGGGACAACCAACACTTTGGAGGGTTTCAAGGATGCAAACTGGATGGTCCTGGTGATAATGCGGCTCAGTACAGAGAGTGCTGGGCAGGAAGGCTCATGATCAACAGAAGGATGCGAGTAACAGGAGGCTGCTGGCTGCCTCTGCGTGGCGCACAGGAGAGAGAAACAGCACTGGGTTTCTGAGCAGAGCGTAACAAGGTCAGGGCGCTGCTTTCCCCCCAGGACATCAGACAAGAAACACTGAACATGCGATTTGAAATATAGTCAGATGGTCCTTTTATTTCACCCAGCTACATTTTTTTATGTTTTTGTGCACTGATGAGAATGTCTTTGGCACAAACTTCTGGATCTCTTCCCACCATTTTCAGAGAAGACCAACCAGCATCCCATAAGTGGACTTGGGCAAGGACAACTGGAGCCATGGTGAGTCCATTAATGTTTGTCACGAAAAAGAGGAGACGGTATTGGAAATGGAACGTTTGAGGAAAACTCCAAAACAGGAAAATTAAAACCGAGAATTTCCATTTAATTTTAACCTCAACACCCTGTATTTAATCTTCTAATTGTCTAACGTCACTAAAAAGTAGATACACAATAAGATCTAAATAATAAGCCTTAATTATTTAAGTAAGCATTCTTTTAAAACTTACCCATGCAGAGTAAGTGAATTACAGCCCAGAAATATCCATCTGGATCAAACTGTAACACAGAATTTTTTTTTTAAAAAAATGGCTGTAGATACTAACAAACAGACACCAGAATGGCAATCAGGAACGCTAAATGTCGATACACAGTGCCAAGCAAGGGTGCCAGGACAAGGCTTTGGGGGCCTTGAATTAGTCCCTCCTCAGTTCTCATCCCAAAGTCTACGGCATCCTCCTAACAAGCTCCTGCTTCCTGTACCCCTTTCCTGATTCCCCACACAGCCCCCACCTGGGGTCTCTAAAAGGCTGAGCTGATGATGTCACCTATTGCTGAAAATCATTCAACAGTCCCCCAGGGACTTCAGGATAAAATCCACTCAGGACACCGAAGGATCTCTATGACGAGCCACTGTCAACCCCTCCAGTGCCGCTGACTGTCCCCCTCCCTGAGAAAGAGAACTTGCACTTCCCCGAGCACGAATGCTCCCGCCCCTTCAACAGCTCAGCCCCTAGTCACCTTCCCTTCCTGGTCTCCACAGGAGGTCTCTCACCTTCCACACACTGTTTTACTTACTGCCTGTGTCTGTCTCTACCAGTCCCCCTACTTGATTGTAAATTCCAGGGAGCCAGGAATTAGCAGAGGAGCACACACATACGTTGTAGGTGCTCAATGAAGTTCAATCCCAGCACACTTAGGACTCTGCCCACACCTGCTTTCTTCTCCCGGCTAATTCTTCCTCACCCTTCAAGATTTAGGTCTAGTAAGCAGAGCCTGGCTCTAGCATCAGGAAGATCTAGGTTAAATTCTAAAATCCCATTTATTTGTTAGCTGGTGACCTTTTGGGCTGCCTTATTCTCTAGCTATGAAGTGGAGATAACAACCCCTTGTGGATTGCTGTGAGGTTGTAAACAAGACACATACAGCGCTGGCACAGCGCCTGGTACACCGCAGGCTTCCTGTGACCCTTAGCTCTCCTGTTTGCTGAGTCCCCACACCGTCGTAGGTGCCTCGCAGCACCCCGCACCTCCGGGACAGGGCCCCGGGGGCCTCCTCCCCTTCGCTCTGACTAAACTCTGACGTCTGTCTGGACAAGGACAATTCTTCTTTGTGCCCCCAGAGCCTGGCTCAGTGCCTGATGCTGAATGGAGACTTAATAAATGGTAGGGAGTGGGAGAGAAAAGAAAAAGACCCAGCAATGAAATGACCCCTGGGAGAGAGGGTGGGTCCTCAGTGCCTAATAAAAAAAAACAGGATGACAAAGTGAAAATCACTGTGCAGATGAGGCCCCCAGGCTCAGAACAAAAAAAATCAATGTGCCTGAATGCATAAGGCTGGGGCAACTTGGGCATGGGCTTGCAGGTTCCCCAAGAACATGCAGAGGGGAGACTGCCCCCACCTCAGCCCCCAGAGGCCAGAGCTCTCCACGCCACACTGCCGCAGCCCTGGGGAGAAGGTAAGGACCTGCGGAAAAGCATTGGCTTGGCGAAAAGGTACTCTGCCTGAAAGCCTTAAATGCCTTTGCACAGGCCAGGATTATTCTGATTCTAAAAGGAAGGACTAGGAAATTCTGCTCCTACACGCAAGTTTCAGATAGTACAAGATACTTGCAAGATAACACGTGTTCACCTGACCTTACCTGGGCGTCATTAAAGGGAAGGCATCCAGCAGCGGCCAGGAGGAACAGGGCACTGTGGAGGGGGAAATTACACAAGCAACTTCAGTTTTCAAACTCAAAGACTTTCTCAGAGTGCGGAGGCTGAAATACATCGACCGGAGCTTAGCTGAGGCAACGCTCGGCGAGACCAAGCCCAGGATCCCCGTTCACCCTCTGAGAGCCCCCCGGCTTATGCAGCTTCCATTGTGGGCCCCACGAGAACCAGCCACTTGCCCAGAGACAGGCGTGTGTGAAACCAAAGCTGGCTCACCCAAGGAAAACAGAGTGCCTGTGAAACACATAATAAAAGGAGGTTTTTAAAAATGACAGATCCCATTCTATTTCTATTGAGCTGTGCTGCCTTAGAAGACCACCTCCCTTTTTCTTTTTAAAAATATTTTATTGATTGTGTTTTTACAGTTGTCCCCATTTTTCCCCTCTACGCCACCCCCAACCAGCACCCTGTAAGGAATATAAAATCATTAATGAAATATTTTATATTTTTAAAAACTACAGATCCCCAAAAATACACTAGTGGAAAACTGGAATTTCAAACTACAACTATGCCACTTACAAAAAAGAAAACACCATGAAAAGCACATTTAAAGCTGCTGTGTATCACCTTAACCAAACGATCAAACTTCATGTCTCCAATAACAGGGCAGATCTACATCGTGCGCCTCCAGACAGGACGCACTGAGATGGGCACAACATCACTCACGTGGCGTTCCTGCCAAATACGGCGAACCTGAGCCTAATCGCAAGGAAACACTAAGACAAACTCAAGTTTGGGGACAGTCCTCAGAGCAGTGGGCTTACCCTCTTCAAAAACGCGAAGGCAATGAAAGACAATAAAAGGCAGAGGAACTCATCCAGAATACAAAATACACAAGAGACACATCTTTCGGGGAAGAGATCACTGAAAAAGACAACATTGGGAGAAGTGGCCAACTTTGAACGCAGACTCAATATTAGATAATAGTATTATACGAGATCATTGTTTCATAAATTTAATAACTGCACTGTTTATACAAGAGATTGTTATTTTTAGGAGATACACTTTGAAGGACTTAGGGGATGGGTCACAATCTCTGTAGCTTATCCTCAAATGGTTCAGAAAAAAATTAACACTAATTATATATATTTTCTTATTTATTTTATGTGATATATATATGTATCTATATATGAAGACAGAAAAGCAAATGCAAAAAATATTATTGCTGGGTGAATCTAAGTAAAAGGTATAAGAGAATTCCTTGCAATATTCTTGCAACTTTTCTGTAGGTTTAAACGTTTTTCCCAAATAAAAGACTTTACTAGGAAAATCTCTTGTCCACACTAAAATGTTTGTGGATGAAAAGCTCTGGTGCCTGTGGTTTGCTGCAGCGAGGAGGTGCTGGGTGAAGGCAAAAGCCAGAAGCTGTTGAAGCTGGTGATGGGTATACAGGTCATCCTTATACTATTCTGTCTACTTGGATATATGTTTAGAAATTTCCATAACAAAATTTTAATTCTTGCACAAAAAAATAACATTGCCAACCACAGATACTTTCAGAAAGCTACCTTCACTCACTGGAAATCCAATTTAGAGCTATCTTTTGGAATAACCTTTGGCTCTTCTAGGTTTCATACAGCAAAACATCTTGCCCTCCAGCTTTCCCCATTCTCTCCTCATGGGGCAGCACCAGAAACCACAAAACCCTAACTGTCACATACTCTCTCGCCCTCTTTCTATTTTACAACGCAACAAAACACGTAACGTTGGGGCCCTTCGCTACCGATCATTCCATTAGCCAGCAAACAGCAAAGGGTCAAAGGCATGAACAGAAGCAGAGAACACAGCAATTTTACTTTTAGAGGCCTTTGTCATATGATATCTCATACCAATATATATTCTACATACGAATAGAACTCCATATTTCACATGTACACATATATGTAATACAGAGCAGAGGCAAAGGGTGGGATGAGCAGAGGGGCGTTGTCAGGAAGGTTTTCTGGGACTGCACAGGAACAGCACATGTCCTCGTCCACAGGCAATGGGCCTCAGAGAGCCCCTCAAACAGACCATCCTTTGGGGTCAGCCTGGCGTGAGACAGCCCCTGGTTTCCCACCAAACTTGGCCTTGAGCAATACCTGATTGTACCAGGTATTACTGGGCTTTAATGACTCTTTTTTTTTTTTTTTACTTTTTTAATTTACTGATTCCCTAAAGACAGAGAGGAAGGGGGAAGGGAGGAGAGAGAGAGAGAGAAACATTAATCTCTTGCTCCACCCGTTTATGCATTCGTCGGTTGATTCTTGCCTGTGCCCTGACTGGGGATCACAACCCTGGCACATCGGGACGACACTCTAGCCAACCAAGCTACCTGGCCAGGGCCTGCCTCTCTTTAGTTCCCACTAATCTTTTAAACAAGGAGATAAGTTCTGATGTTTCCTTTTTTTTTTCCCAAGTAGCAGCCTGTAATAAAGTAAAAAGAGAGAGAGACTGGATAGAAGCCCAGAAGTATTTGAAACAAAAAGTCCTCAACTCATGTATCAAAGCATCTCCGTTGGTTTTCTATCTACAGGACTGAGCTTCCCAGCTCCTGCCGAGGATGCAAGAAGCAGTCAGAGAGCAAGGCGCTCAGGTTGGGCTCAGCACACCTGGGCACAGGGACCTGCCTGAGAGTCCAGCCGAGGAAACTGAGGCACAGAGGGTGATGACGCCTGCCCACCATCACTTTGCTGTGTGGCCTAGGACCCAACTCAGATCTCTGGATTCACAGGCCAGTGGTTTTGCACCATGAAATTCTCAAAAACCCAACAAACTGCAGACAATATTTTTAAGTGTTTAAGTCATTACCATGTTTTCCATTTTCACTCTCCGTCAGTATTGCACAACTCTTAGTAACATTTTAGGCGTCAACGACTGAAACCTAGCACGGGCTGTGTTTGCCTTAGGAATACAACATTCCATGAAAAGAGAGTAAATTTTAGAATTAGACACAAAATTGGGATATATGAGTATTTATAATAAATTCCTCTATCAACTCTCAAGCATAAATCTTCAATAGTTTATCACTGAAGTTAAAAAATCTGGTTAAATCTTGTATTTAGAGGTTTGTGGGGGGTTTTTAAACTTACCTACAGATCCTTGCAGGAGACGTTTTCTGTGTGAAAATAAAGAGATACAATTAGTCTTTAAAAACTTTTTATTTCTTGAAAGAAAATAGCTAGATCAAGTTTATTGGGGGCTTAACAGCTTGTTGTACTTCAGTGTTTGTCGAGGCTTTTTCTTCCTGGACTCAATGAAGAATGACTCAGAGGTCCAGAGCTGAGTCACCTCGGCAAAGCACCCTGCATGTGCAGTTTTACCATCTCCCTATTCGAATTGTTTACTCGTGAAAAACCGAAACGCCGCCGGGCTGAGCCTTTGCATATCTTACACACCACGGAGGGCAGAGAGAGAAATCGGTGTGGCCTGTGCAAGATCAGAAGTTAAGCTCGTGTTCAACTTCTATTCCACTCTGTCTCTTTAAATTTTCCCTTTGTTAATCTAGCTCTGACTCTCAATGGTGCTATATATTCTCTGGTATGATGTGTGAATTAAGAAACAGGAAAAAAGAAGGGACATTTGACTCCACCCCTACAGAGAAGGGGAAAAAGAGCAGTTTGGGGAAATCTTAACTTGGCACTGAATGCTCCCTGGAATGAAGGAATTCTAGTGTGGACTCTTGCCTTGATCACCTCCTTTTGGTGAGCCGTGTTGAAGGGGTTAGTCATTGCACCCGGGGAGAAAGCTCTAGCAGAGAGGAGCCTAGATCGTCCTATATTTGATAGGGGAAATGGTCGAGTTAGCATAACAAATTAATTCTGAACATTTCAGAAGGGTCAAGTTGCTGGTTGAGGACAGACTACAGTTTTTTGACTTCAGTTTAGATGAAGTGTGAAGTACGATCACATTGTTTAAAAGGGAAAAACTAACAAGAGAAACATGTGGTTTGCTACTAAGGAGATCTTAAGTCTCCACACATTAGTAAATAACCCAGTGTGCGCTGTTCTCGTAAGCAGATTCTGTCTGGGTACAAACCCACACAATAAAGGCTTGCATCTTTAGATCCTTTGATCTCTTATCTTTACAGACTTGCCTCAGTGGAGTACAGAGGACACACCAACCTTGACTCCACTGCCCCCTGGTGGGGACATCTATTCCTTCAGTACAGAAAGGATGACCCACACAAAGGTGACCTAGCTTTTTAACAGCTGGATAATTGCCCCCATTATGGGGAAAATGTATCACTAAGAGAGTCTGAGCTAAATAGAACCAACATCTCAACGGACTGGTGGAACAGAGGACGAGAGGTAAAAGGGATGCCCTCAACTCTTGGTAACATGTTCACCCAGCAAATGTTTGGGGGCAAACGAGTCCAGTAGCTGAAAGCGTTCACCCATTCCACAGAGGAGAGGATCCTTTTTTATTTTAAACCCCTCAAAGTAAAGGAGCCCAGAACCTGAGATATGCAATAAATTCATGACTGAGCTCCAGGGCTCATACCCCAGGCTCCAGAAACACCTGGGAAGGTCATGACAGAGGATTCACCTTTTCAGGCCCTTCGGTCCAAAAATCACCCAGTAATAAGTCCTGGTGCTATCTCGGGGTTCTTATTGGGTCAGTATACGCCTCAAAAGTCACATTGTCAAAAATCACGATAAACATGTAACATTACTCTGGTTAGCTAACTTACTCTGAGGGCTACTCACTCTGAGCCAGTGCTGTTCTAAGTGCTCTTCAAGTACTGACTGCTGGCGTCCATGGTAACTAACAGTCTTGGTTTATGCTACACGTGACAACACCGAGCCACTGGGAAACTGGGTCAGTGGTCCAAGGTCAAAGGACCTGGGCCCAGGTGACCTAGCTCCAGAGCATGACCCTTTCTGACACTGTTCTGCCACAGCCCCCCCTGCCGGCCCTGCAGTGACACTGCACTGGCCCCGTCAGAGCCCCAGCCTTCATTCGCAGTTTCTTTTTCTTCTTTTTTTAATTACTTTATTGTTGTTCAATTACAGTTGTCTGCATTTTCTCCCATCCCCTCACCCCCACCCCATCCAAACCCACCTCCCTCTCTTGCTTCCACCCTCCCCCTTGGTTTTGTCCACGTGTCCTTTATCGTAGTTCCTGAAAACCCTTCTCCCCACAGTCCCCTCTCCCCTCCCCTCTGGCTATTGTTAGATTGTTCTTAATTTCAATGTCTCTGGTTATATTTTGCTTGCTTTTTTCTTTTGTTGATTATGTTCCAGTTAAAGGTGAGATCATATGGTATTTGTCCATCACCACCTAGCTTATTTTGCTTAGCATAATGCTCTCCAGTTTCATCCAAGCTGTTGCAAAGGGTATAAGCTCCTTCTTTCTCTCTGCTGCGTAGCATTCCACTGTGTAAATGTACCATAGTTTCTTGATCCACTCATTTGCTGATGGGCACTTAGGTTGCTTCTTGCACTTGGCTATTGTAAATTGTGCTGCTATGCATATTGGGGTGCATAGGTTCTTCTGGATTGGTGTTTCAGGGTTTTTAGAATATAATCCCAGCAGTGGAATTGCTGGATCAAAAGGCAATTCCATTTTTAGTTTTCTGAGGAAATTCCATACTGTTTTCCACAGTGTTTGCACCAGTCTGCATTCCCACCAACAGTGCACTAGGGCTCCCTTTTCTCTGCATCCTCTCCAACACTTGTCTGTTGATTTGTTGATGATGGCCATTCTGACCAGTGTGAGGTGGTATCTCATTGTGGTTTTAATTCGCATCTCTCGGATGGCTAGTGATGCTGAGCATCTTTTCATATGTGTCTGGGCCCTCTGCATGTCCTCCTTGGAGAAGTGTCAGTTCGAGTCTTTTGCCCATTTTTTAATTGGGTTTTTTGTCTTTCTGGAGTGGAGTCGTGTGAGTTCTTTATATATTTTGGAGACCAAACCCTTGTCCAAGGGATCATTGGCAAATGTGTTTTCCCACATTTGCAGTTTCTGACTTGGAAGATGATGATCAGGGTTGGGATTAGCAAGTGAGAAGCCGGCCTGGAGAAACACATCAATCAGCTCCATTCTGATCCCTTTGCATTTCAGACGTCCAGGAGACAGCCAGGCGGAGAACCAGAGGCCAGGAGGCCACGGGGTCTGAGCTGAACGGACGGGTCTAGGCTGGAGATGGGGACTTAGGAGTCACCAATGAAGGTAGCTCGTGTCATGGTGTGGATGAGACCGTCCAGACAGTGTGTGGTGTGTGTGGCATGGGAACAAAAGGCTCTGGAGACAGGGCTCTAGGAGACCCTGAAGGGCAGACAAAGGGAAAATAAGGACGGGCAGCTGGGAGCAGAGCCAGAGGCTCAGGAAGAGACCAGCAGGGACGGGGCGTGCAGATCAATTGTCAGGAGAAGGCTGTAGGCTGATGAATGGTGAAAAAGACCAACAGAGCCGCATAAAGGAAGCCACCAGTTACTGGGATTTCAGGTTGGCGGTGGCGGCAGAAGCCGGAGCGGCTTGGGGGGAGAGGGACATGACGATGTGGGCGGCACGGAGGCCGACCCTTTACGGCAGGGAAGGGCAGCGGTGACAGGAGGTGGAGGCGGAGGGTGTGTGCGCAAAGCAGTGTGCTGGCTTTCCTGTCGGATTTGGGTTCTAGAACAGGGTCCCAGAGCTGGGTGGTGAGTGGGTATCCCAGGGCCTGCTCCACCCACAGGGGACTGAGAACACTGAGCATGTTTATGGGCCAAGGAAAACAAGCCAGCAGACAGGGAGAGGGTAAGGATCCGCGAAAGAGGAGGGTAAGTAACCCAAAGAGCTGCCTCCAAGTAGCCGGCAGGGACGACAGAGGGCACACAGACATGCAGAGAAGCCTCGGCGAGGGGAAGGACTCCTCCCTCTCCCGTAGTCCTGTAAGAAGTGGGCTGCCTGGTGGCCGGCCAGCCTCTCCAGTTTAAAAGTTCCAAGATTTTGATATGAAATCATTCCAAACGGGTAGATGTTAGAAAAAAGGAACTCCTGAAAGAGGAACCATATTAAAACCACCACTAATACTGTTAATAAATACAGCTAACATGTACACAGCACCTACTATGTGCCAGAAACTGTTGGAAGCATTTAACATGTGCGTTGTGGCGCATCCCCCCAACAACTCTGTGAGTCGGGTTAAGTTACTACCCCTTTTCACAGACGGAGGCATAGAGGTGAAGAAACTTGCTCCAGCTGGTTTGAGGCTGAGCTGGGGCTGGGAAGAAAAAGAAACGTCTGTCCCCAGGGTAGGCCGGTGCCCCCAGCACCCTCTGTGAAGCTGACATTGACGTCCATGTGGTGCTGGGACAAGCTTGGGGTGGGAACCACCAGGCCCACAGTCAATGTCAAAACCATGGTCCTTGAAATGAACAACCACTGTCAGGCAGTCCTGACTGGAAACAGATGTCAGGAAAAGGTAGACACTAATTTGAGCCATAAAAAAAAAAAAAAAAAGGCGTGTTTTTGAAATTTAAAGCAAGGGAAGTGAAACTAGCATTCTGCGTTATCATTTACCTCTTTCCGAAAACACTTCTGGTGCCCACAGATAATAACTTCGGCTGCATTATGCAAAGTGAGGAACACAGGAATGGCCTGAAAGAAAACAGAATAAAATGCATGAAAATATTTTCTTTGATCTCATAATTACAGGATTCTTG